>JAMKCH010015039.1:0-92232 GCA_023653785.1 Ophioderma brevispina | reverse complement strand
AGTGTTATTGATGCTATGAATTTATATCATGATGATAGTATTACTTGCCTCTTTAAATTTTTGTGTGAAGGCTCCAATTTCAGGACAATGAGAAAAATATGGCCTTTTATCTGATACAAAAAATTTTACCAAAGACAATTGGAATATGCGTTATTTTTTCCAATTCCCATCACAGCACTGATAGGTTCTACTATTTATCCATTTTGTGTTTGCCACCGCCAGATGATATAATATCAAGGGCATGTACCTGCTGATGCTGAGAAGATGCAACATTCATCGTAACACATTTTACACATGACGGGAAAATACATTGGAAAAATCCATTACAAAGGAAAATAACAAACACGAAATGCACACATTTTTTGGTTATATGGATTATCGTGGTCTTATACAGACAAATGATATCGTGCCAGGGGGGTAGAACGTGATATGCTCGATTTGGGCATTGGGGATCTCCAAATGGTAATTTGTGGAACTGCTATGTGCATTTACTATGGCAATCTCGGTCCCAGTGACATTAAAAAAAAATTCTCTCTTAAACCTTTGTTCAAAAGATCTTAGTAATAACATGATAAATTAAGAAAAAAATTATTCACTTCAAAATCCGTCGGGGTTAGTGGATTAACTCCACTGCAAAATAGTGTAATTTCCAATAACGGTCACTTAATTAGATTTAAATATTCGTGACCAGGCCTAGTCTTTAATCAAGTCTGTGTGTAACCGTTCGATATGCGTAAGAGCGCCTCGTACCGTTAAGTCTTTGAAACAGACTAGCAACAGGAAGTTGATGCCATTTTGAATTTGCTGTTGCTGTTAGGTTGGCATGTCCTACCCCCCTGTCATGCGCAGTAGATGTTTTTGTCTATAAAGTGTGTGAATCAGTGGGTACAATTGCTCCGTCGGTAACAATGAAATTCTGAATCAGGTACAGAAAGCATAAGGACATGTCACTTCCACTTCGTATGAAGTTTGAGATACATATTTTGAAGAGGAAAACACTACTGTCCAAGTTCATTAGAACAAGTAACACACAAACCAGCAAATAGCACCTGTAATAGGCCTGTAATTATGTAAGCTCTCAGTTTAAAGCAATTTGTGAAGTTATGTTTTGACAAGAAAATACTTGTAAGTCATCTATAAACCCATATTCATTTTTCTCATATAGGAAATTTTAAGAAATGATCTGAAATCTTATGCATACTCATACCAAGTGTTCCCAATGTTTCTGATCACTTCCATGATAATTATTTCATCATTATCTCTCAAAATTTTGAAAAATATACTTGCTTTATAAAATACATGTCCAGAATTTGATGTGGTCATGCTGGTGACCATAACAATTCAAGCACTTGGTCATTACAAATGTGTTTACAAACAGCAAGTAGACCAAGTATGGATTTTTCTTTACAGTGCCAAAAAATTGACATTGTATGGAGGTTTTTCATTTCGAGAATATCCTAGATATGAAAACATCTTTAGTCAGAGGATCCCACAGAGGATTGATGATGTATATTTGAACACCAATGTTGTCTTTAGTTCTCAATGTCTTTCAACAAATCAACTGCATGAGCAAACTTTTACACTGGGTCATAATTTCTTGGACATAACAAACGTGTGTGTTGATCGTTGCATGTAATGTCATGTGCAATATGATGGTGCACTTTTTGCATGGAAGCGTGCTTACGTTTTCAACTCTCTAAGAAATTACGAGCTAGAATCCAATCCACAACCTCATGTTCAGGTTTTTAAGTCTCACAGTGAATTGTGAACTCAAAAAACTTAAAGCAATAACAGCACATTTTGAAGAGCACCCCCAGGGCTTGAATTTTGGCGAGAATTGATTCTCGCAAAGATTCTCGTAAACTGATTTACGGGAATCAATGTTGATTCTCGTAAACTTTAGAACTTAACACAGTAGCGAATTAGATGATTCCTGCAAAATTTGTTTTGGGGAATCAAGACCGATTCTCGCACACAGCGAAGAAATTCTACCCCTGTCCCCAATTTTCAAAATTTGATATTTTTGCACAGTTATGTTGGCAATTGTCCATGAAACTACACCTGCAAACAAGAATGCTAAAAAATGTGTATCATAAAATAAGCTATTTTGTAATTAGAATTGGGATCCCAGATTGTACTTAACGGCAGAGCTGGAAATGCTTAGTTTATATCCATCAATGATGAAATAGTGCCACCTCAAGAACATGAACTCTAACTTGACTTGCCTGAACCAATAAAACTAATGGAGGTTATTTATATTGCAAGGCCGTTTTCAGCAGCCGTTGAATTATTATCGGATAGCTCCAATACTAATTATTCTAATTACAAAAATTCCTTAGTTTGCGACACAGACATTTTGAGCTTAACCATTCACACTATAGTTTACTAGCCAGTTACCAATGCAACCGTGTAAAAATCTCAATTATTAAAAATTGTGGGTGCTCTTCACAAAAATGTGCTATTATTGCTTTAAAAGATCCCAGGAAATGCAAATAGAATTGGTGTGATTTGTGTCAAGTCTGCAAGGAGGAACCAGAAAGCATTCAATATTTGGATTGGTGATGACATCATTTGTGGTATTATTGATTTTTCAGAGAGTAATAGAAAATTCCAGGTGACACCGACTGAAAATCAGTAGTTTCACTAATGATGTCACTGGTAGTGTATTTTTTTTCTAGCCCTGTTTATTGTAATGGAATGTCCAATAAAGATTTGGAGTAGGTTTATCATCTCATTTCCTGGGACCTTTAAGAGGAAGAGGTGACAGGGAACATGCCAATAATTATATAATGAGTCAACCACATGAAATATCTAATGTCATATAGAATTTATGTATGATTGTCAAATTTTTATTTTTCTTCTTGTTAATTAGTATATTTTTGTTTTCCCAAAAGACACACACAAGTATACACTGGGCAGAATACCCAGGACTGAAACAGGAATGAAAGGTAAATTCAAGTGGCTGTTGGCTCTGATTTTTTAAGCTTCTGACATACCAAAAAGTCACTTCTCATTTTGAAAGGATTTAAATGTATAATATTTAGTGGATGTGCACTACAATGTTTCTGAAACTTGTGACATATACCAAACTTACCATGAACCTTATATATTCCTGCTTCAGTTTCGGTCCCTTACTTGGTTAGTAGGAGACTACATTGTGCCCGGGACCACCTGTAAGACTCATCAACTATTGTTGCCTATTATCTTTTGGCAATTTATCTTTGAGAGCCCACAATATTAAGATTGGGTTAAGTGTGATGGTTAAATGAACTAATCAAAATGCTTCCTTTTAATATATATTTTATATGGGCTCTCAAGGTACATTGCCTACCTTTTAAAGGTGCAACGAGAGATTTCAAATAACAGGTATCCCTAAAAATGTAAAAATTCTGATTTTTGCACTGGTGTAAAGCTTTCTATTAAAAATATCCCCATCTGAAATGATTAAGCTGTGAACTGTTTCTTTGGTACAAAAATTTTGAAATTTCTAATTCGGTACAGGAGCAAAATACGAATTCAGATATGTTTTCTATGAAATATAAGCATATACAAATCACATTTGTTTTCATTTTCATTTAGTACTCTGTAGCCAAATAAAGGTTAAGGAATCTAATCTATATAATTGTCTTATCTATATGAAACACTACATATTAACAGAAAATACCAATGCCTTGAAAATCATGTTGCACCCTTTAATCTGTGACAATTTTTACAGGCAGTTGAAATCAACTTTTTAAGCTGGGAGGCAACAAAGTCTGAGTGTTAACACACAACTTTAAAACCAGGGATGGTTAGTATGAAATTGAAAACAAAAAATACAATGGGGTATGAATGATGAACTTGAAATGAACCATGTGCAATCAAACTTGAAATGTAAATGAATTCAACAAGCAAAACAATTTTTTAAAAAATAAATTACACACCCTCACAAAAATATTCATGAACCTAATGGCGTCAGGAAGGGCATTGGCGTCAGAAGGTTTATCCGGTCAACATTACTTTTTGCTCCAATAAATCCCACCCAAAAATGACCAAGGCAGTATTGCTGAGTCGTGAGGTGTATCCGGCCATCTTTGGTATAATAATCATGCTATTCCATTGCTGATTCCGATTGAAAGTGCGTTTCCCTTGGAATATCATTGACAAAAGGTTATTTCCCTACCAATTTCGTCCACCGGTCATGGTGAGGTGTAATAAATAATGCATTGTTTTGATCGGGAAAAGAGGGCACACTATTTCCTTTGTACTGGCCAATAGGCCTATCACACCACCCTTTGGGTTGTGGTGATAAGGCCCTAGCAGTACCTCGGGGACCAAATAGTGCCTATTTCACCCATAAACCATACGAACCAATAAACTTATCAAAATGTTGGCTACAAAAGGAAAGTCAACTTTTTATCAGTCCTATAATAATTCAGGCCTACAATTTTAAGAAATGATATTATACACTCTCATAAATCTTGAAGTTGAGGGAAAATGTTCAGGATTTAAATAAATTGAAATAGCAAGTTTAAGGAAAATACTGGTCCCACCTTTTTTTTTGTTTTTGCTGTGTACATTTTGATTACCAATATACGTTAATTACTGCTGCAGTCCTGATGATGAATAACGCCCTGAAACCTCTTTTGTAT
Source organism: Ophioderma brevispina (assembly GCA_023653785.1). Taxonomy (NCBI): domain Eukaryota; kingdom Metazoa; phylum Echinodermata; class Ophiuroidea; order Amphilepidida; family Ophiodermatidae; genus Ophioderma; species Ophioderma brevispina. Next base: position 87,601 of record JAMKCH010015039.1, on the reverse strand, counting down.
GTTCAGAATATTGTATTCGACTCTTAATCAATGAAATTGTAACTAGTGGCCGATGTGAATGGAAACAGCAATAAGTTTCAGCATGGTTTTGCTGTGTTTTTCTATAGAACTAGGGGGAAAGGTGATATCACAATACTCTGAATATACCTTAAAGGAAATATGTCATGATTCTGACGTTTGGAAAACTTGGTATGGATGGAAAGCTTAAGTAAGTAGATTACATTATAAATTCAAAATAGTTGAAAATGGGTCCACATTGTGAGTATTTTGCCCTTTAATTTACGCCCAATATCTTACTCGAAAATGATTCAGACAAATCCACATCGCGGCAAATGTGACGTCAAAGTGATGACCATCCATAATTATGTCGTTGTGACCCATCATATCGCATTGTTGCCACTTTCCTTCTAACTGCGATCGGATGCCTGGTTTTTATATCAATAATAATTAAAAACACAACGAAATGAAACAAAATAGTAAATTCTGTAACTAATTTTCAAATTTATTATTACTTTCATAATCCATCATATTACCAGAGTTCAGCATAACAAAGAGCAACACGATGTTTTGGCATCACTTTGACGTCACGAGGAGAGCAAAATTGGCGCTTCTGATCAATGAAGCCGTGGCGAAAAATCCGCCCCCCCGTTTTCTTCGTACGTCAAAAAAGCAAAAATTAAAAAAACATGCCTCTATTTTGTTACTTTACATCACAAATTGTATTCTTTTTTTGGGAATTTTGGATGTATGTACATATTTTTATGAATTGTAATCAAACTGAGCTTGAACAAAATCTTGCGATGTCCTTTAAAACCTTGAATTCAGCATCTAGTCTTTGTTACTATTGTATGTTGACGTTCGTAAATACACTGTGTAATAACTATTCAGAATGTTGCCACATTTTTATGCAAATCTGCCCTAAGAAAAAGAATGAAAAATTTTAAGAATGACATTTTCAAAAAATAAGCAAAAAAAAATGGGACAGGAAGCTCAATTGAATTAGCCTTATGTTTTGAAAATTAAATTTATGGCAGAAAGAAATCATCAAAATGTTGGAAAAATTTATTTCTTTTGTTTATTTACATCAAAAAAAATTTAAAAACCAGAAGTATATATCGAGGGTGACAAAACAGAACCGGACCTGTAACTCAAACTGAAAAGAAATATTAAAGAATTTTCTTAATTCTGCTGTTTCATTAATTCAAAATTGTTATTTGTTTAATATAATGTTTTGCTTAGAGTACCAATATAGATTAAGAGATTTTAATGAGATTTGAGAAATGAATAGATTTGCTTAGTAGAAAATATAAACATCGCAGTTTCTCAAAAGCAAGTATTAAAGCAGCATTAAAAAATTCTTTTAAACATTTCTTTCAGTTTGAGTTTAAGCCTTCGTGGTCAACCCTCGAATTATTGAAACGCTTACAGCTTTGTTAAGGTCGCATTCATAAGTTGGTCCTAAAAAATATTACTAGTAGAAAATAAACAAATATTATTATACCTCATATATAGATTCCTCTCATATGATTGGTTAAAAGTACAGTCATGAAAATAAGCTGGCCCCTTTTTTCTATCAAGATGACGTCACGATGGACTGTGCCCGGGGCATGGAGAATCGGGAATGTGCACGGAAAATAATAGGACTAGTTTCAACCACTGGTGTTCATAGAGCGCGCGTGTCAGCTGCGCGTCCCTGTCTAATAGGCGGTTGCAAATAGTTTGTGAAGTTGTAGTCAATTCGTCACAGTTCGGTGCAAATCTGTTAACCCAAATCAGATGAGAAGAATCTAGATATTCGGTAATAAAAACTAAATATTGACTGCTTGATATTCGGGTCACAGTCTAAAATTATAGCCCCTCGGTGATGTTAAAACCATGGAACTATGCCCTCATCTTCGCTTCGGGCATAGTCATGGTTTTGACATCACCTTGGCCTATAATTTTAACTGTGACCCTCATAGCAAGTCAATATTTGTATATTGTGGCCTTTTTCATTCAACAGAGTCTTGACTTTAATCAATACATCTAGACCATTAAAAGTATAAAACAATTTTTGGAAGCTTATATTACAATGTTGCCAAAACAGCTAAGTACACCCTTGTTATAGAGTGGGTGATGAATATACAGGGTGAAACAACAAAAAGTTACATTTTTTTCTTGTCATGGTGAACTGGGTGGTTTCCTTTTCTAATGATATGTAATCAAAATAATATGGCTTCAGAAAGGTATTTACTTTAGGCCCTTCAAACAAGCAAGGAAGAAAAGGGGAGTTCACAATACCTTGTGTTAATATACAGGGTGGGTCCAAAATTAATGCTTATTTTTTAAGTGTAAAATACAATGTATAAAAGATTTTTCATACACTTTTCAGAGTAACTTTTCCTGGTCATTGTAATGAAAGCAAGTTGCTTCTAAACTATATAACCAATACTCTTGTGTACTTTTTGATTATACTGGGTGATCAGAAAATAAAATTAACCCTGTAAGAGCAAAACTTCTGGTTCTCAAGTGTCTTAATGCTATGGAAGTTGAACTGACCAATAAAAAATATTCGTAAACAGTGTAGCCAGAAAGTATATAGTGTAAGCCTCTTATAAAACCAGCATTCCTTGATAAAATCACATATAGGGTGATAAAAATGAATGCAACCTTCTGAATTTCTCACATTTAAAATGGGTCCCTGCCACATTACACAGAAAAAAAAATTCTGAATAACACTGATGTATAAAGCATATTTGGTCCTACAGCATTAAACACTTTTCACACTTCTAAAATATTTTCTACGGTACAAAATAGAGCATTTATTGTGCGACTGATACGCATGCTGAACTGAAGTTAACTACACAAAAATGTCCATGAAATCCCATCCACCCTATACAATTTGAACCCCCCTGTATATAATTATCTATCATATCAAATATTTTCTTTGTGGTTTTAAACATGAACCAGTGCAAAATAACCAAGTCCTCAGTGTTGTTAACACACGATTAAGACATGTTTTACCATGTGACACAACTAGATTTAGAAAATTATGTCAACAAAAAGGGTATTTTTTTAACCCTGTATAATTTTACCTCACCCTGTAAATAAATGCATGGTGTTTCTTTGCAGAAGTTGCATCTTTCAGGTACTTAAACGCTTGCTTTAGAAAAAGAATTATTTCCTTACTGTAAAACTTTTTCAAGTACAAAGGTCAGAAATTTGGTGTATTTTCCAGTTGTCTTATGTGTAAGTCTATGGGCTGCTCCGCCACCGACTTCCATCCTCGAAGACTTGCACAATTTAATCGTACTTCGCTAATAACCATTCAATGAAGTATTTTTATTTTAACATATCATTTGTGGGACAAATGTAATATCTCCAACATATTTTGGACAGACCAACTTATAAATGTGACCTTACTCCAATTTTCCCTCTTATTTTAGTTTAAAATAAAAAAATGCAGCAAAAAAACTTTTTGACACATGGTTTTTATTTTTGATCTTGTCTAAATAGCTACAGTTCCTACATCTATGTACATGTATGAGAGTGAATATTTACATTGATCTTATATTTCATGTAATGAATGAGTGTAAAGAAGAATGTGTGGTATTCCCACACCAAAAATGACTGGTATTTTGAACACTCTGTAGTATGGAGAAAGGATGTAAGGGTACCACGCAAGATTCCTACTCACGGTGTAACCCAGAGCTTAGGCTACTCCAAGTGTCCTCTAAGCTCTACTCCAGGGGTACCCCTTTGATGCACTGACCTACAAACTAAGACTTGCAAAGTACACAAGCCACTGGGTACATATTGTCCTCTGCAGTTACCAGATAAAAAATAAGGGTCTTTGGGTGAGAAACAGCCAAAATTACCCAAAATAAGCGGGGTTTTTTTGGTGATAAATTTGCAAAATTTTCACAGAAAGGTTGTTTTTTAAGTGGAAGAAGCCAAATTGCATGAAGACTCTACGTCAAGGCCAAACATCTTTCAAGAAAGTACTCAATAAGGCTACCTGAGCTTTTTTGTACAACCCATTCAACTCCAATGTGTATTTTTTGTGACTATTCCTTTTCCCAGTTTATTTCCATACCATTCAGTTAGATTGGTTAGGAGTTGGTTGTGGTATGGTGTCAAAAGTTGCAATGAAGTCCAGTAACACTAACACAGCATCTTGTTTGTCAAGATGTCATTCTACACCCATAACACAATTATCATTGAGATAAGTGGAAGCGTGTTTGTGGGTGACAAAATTTGCAAATTTTCCCAAAAATGTTATTTTTTTAAGGTGGAAGAAGCCAAATTGCATGAAGACTCTACGTCAAGGCCAAACATCTTTCAAGAAAGTACTCCAATAAGGCTCCTGAGCCTTTTTTGTAACACAACCCATTCAACTCCGATGTGTATTTTCGTGTGACTATTACTTTCAGATATTCCATACCATCCGTGGCAGGTACTTGCCCCATGGGGGACAGGGCCGTAGTGCGTCTTGTATTATTGTGGTCGCCGGCTTGCTTCCAGGGGCACTCGAGACATTAAGAAGACCAGGACTTCCTGCCTCCTTGTACTGCATTTTCAGCAGTTTTCGTGGTTTTGTTCATCTAGTCCTAGTACTTCAACAGGCTTCCTGTAACATAAAAATGAAAAAAAAGAAATACTGATAAAGATTTAACTTGCATTAAAATGCACCACTCCTGATGCCCAGCTTCATTGCAGATGAACAGTCACATTACTTTTACAATATTGCTGTGCAAAAAAGTTTGAGACACAAATTCTGGTATTTTCTGCTTAATAAGCTTGATCATGACAGTGTTATAGTTCTTTACTTTTTTCGGTTCAATGATATTACAAAGGGGGAGATTCCACTAATAGTGAAAGGGTGACCCAAAAATGGAAAGAAAAATGAACAAAAAATAGGATACAAGGGTCTATGCAAAGTAGTTACCACTTTGCAAATAATTCTGAAAACGCAAATACAATTCTGCTTGTTAGTATGTTATTTTTGTGTAAAAAATATCTCCATTCAATGGCATAGGTATCAGTTGCGATCAAAATGAAGGCGATTCATATTTCGGAAAATGTGACCAGGGCCACTTTTAAGCAGATGAGATTTCTGTGTGGTATTTAACGATCATGACCTTTTCCTTATTTTTTTTTGTGTGCGGAAACCGTCCATCCAATTTGGCATCATTTTCGTAGGTAATATGAAAAATCCGTACTATTGGCATGTCTGGAAATGTAACTTGATAAGCCTACATGATTCACCGAAAAATTAGTTAAATTAGGTCCTTGAAAATTAGCTGATTTAGATCCTTGAATAGTCCTTGAATTTTGGAAGAACCTGGGGACGAACCCTGATAAACAATCTTTTGTGTCATATCACAACAGCAATTGTTTAAGTTGAACAATGAGGCACATCAAAAAGTGACTGGCAATCATGTGAGGTGCCAGATAGAGCAGCAGAAGCTAAAAACAGTACCCTTTTTCTCATTTGTGGTTAAATATACGTTCCTAAAAGGTAATATAACTATTATATTACTCCACGCCTAAAAAATCCGAACGATTTTTATAAATTAATGTAATTAAAAGGTATTGTAGGTGAATTATAATAAAATGCCAGGAGCGTTGTTGTGTAATGTGTTTGCTTATTGCAGGTGTCCCGGGAATAACCAGAGGAGGGGCAGGGGGGAGCTGCCCCCATGTGGGGAATCGCCCCCCTTTGCCCTCCCCCCCGAAAAAACTAAAAAAACTAGCTACGCCACTGAGTGTCTGTAATTGCATTTGATACGAAGCATGATGTGGAGTTTGAGAGATTTATCCAGCTGGCTTGGCGCGTTCATTGAAAGCAAGTTTGATCACGTTGATGGCCACTTCAACATCGTTCGGATTTTTGTTTAGGCGGAGTATATTATCATATGGTAAAAATGCCGGTACCTGACAAGAACATATGAATGTGAATGCAACAAATGTGCAATGCAACTGACCAAACGCCTTGAAGTAAAACATAGCCACACGCTAGGTAACAGAGTAAATATTTCACGGCAGGAAACCAATTTAATTCAAGAATATCTGCAAGCTGTTAAGAATATCAATTTGCTGTCGAAGTGCCTTGTAAAGGATTCGTTGAAGGGAAAACAAATCACATGGTCTTATACGTGGGAAATTTAAATCTTTCATTTATGGCATGTATCATTTTGCGAATTTGCTTTTGGACAGATTGCTTGGACAACAAATCTTATTATGTTGCAACATGCTGCCTTGCACTGCTACATGAATGACATTACAAACATCTCAACCACTAAAACTTAACTTTTATTTGCAGTAGATGACACAAAGATTCTTTCAATCTCAACCCTAACATTAATGCACTTTTCAACAACATTGAAATCATGAACTCGACAACATCACGGACTGGGTTCGGGCGATAACAAAACTTTCTCTTAATGTTTCAAACTAACTCCATGCTTTTCTCTACACACAACACAAATCACAAATCAAAATTAACAATAGATAACCAGACAATCTCCAAGGTACACTCAACCCCAAATTTGCTTTGCATCACAATTATGACAAACTAAACATGGAATGAAAACATCACTCGTCCACTACCAAAGCCTCGCACGCAATAGGTACAATCATACAGAGTTATTAAACAACCACCTTCCAGACTTACACCTTAAAAAATCACTATACAAACAATTAGTTCTCCCATACGTAGTTACTGTAACATCATATGGGCCTCCAACTATCACACAGGACTACCAAACTAAACACCACACAGAAATGGGCCGTTCGCGCCACTATCACAATCTCACCCCCCAGAACTCACGCTTTACCATTATTTCACTCACTGCAAACAACTCAAATTAGAGCACCCTCAACCAACTTCAAACTGCGCTCTTCATGTTTGACGATCACAACAATTCCATTTCCCTCCGAACTTCAGTAATACTTTATCAAAAAACAGACAAATCAACGCTACAACACCAGACAAGCCGAGACAAACTTCATCTTCCCCTCCCAAATCTTCCTTTGAAAAGCAACTTTATTCAAGTATCACGGCCAGCCATAAATTTGGAATGATTCTCCAGAATTCTATAACAACAATGACAACACAAAAATACATTAAGACTAAATGAAGAAACATTTCATCAACCAGTAATTCTTAACTAGTTACTACCAAGACCTTATTTTCTCCTCTCTCTTTATTCTTCATCTTATTCTACTCCTCCACTTTATTCTTAACTCATTTCTATTCTCTGCTTCCTCAAGCAATCGTTGGTACCTAAGCAAGACATGTTGAAGTCTGTCTTCGTGTCCAATGGTTTGGGTTTGTTGTTATGTATTGTTTGGTTATGTATACTTACCTTCGTAAATATTGTAATATTTGAGTGTATCTTATTTGTAATGGATTACAGGGCCCGCAATAATTATATAGGCCCTATCGGGTTGTCCCATTACTGGTCCTAGCATGATCAAATCACACTATCAACTTTTGTACAGGTTACAATGATACTTTGATGTATATTTATTAATATACTGTATTATCTTTATGTCTTGTACGATATGTTATGCTGATTAATGAAACCTGAAACTGTGTGGTGGGCATAGTTGCCCCAAAGGCGAGGCCCCCGCCGACAACGCTGTGGATTGACGGTCAGGAGACAGGGCATCTGGTCAAGTTATCTTTGCAACAATAAATCTCACAAATACTAGTATTTAGTATTGCTGATTGTGAGGTGATCCAGCTACCCCTTGTTGACGGGGACAAACCGGATTTAAAAATTTTAGGTTTTTTTAACTTAAAACAACTACACTTCTACAGGCAAACGCAAATAGGTATTTCCACAAAGGTGAATACCTATGAGGATTTGATAAAGAATGGTATTCTCTTTAAGGTAAGAAGCTCTTAGTTACCTTCTTGTGGATCTGTGTGTTTGTCAAAAAAACACGCAAATACAATAGGGTAAAATGGTGGCCCCAGGGGCCTAGGTTGAAACTTCCAGAATATGTATCCATAAAAAGAGAGTTATATGTGTTTGTCTTTTAAATTGCAGTAGGCAACCGTGTTGATATACTAAAGGGAGAAGGACAGAGTGTAACAAGGGAGAATAAAAAAAAGTTGAGTGACAACGTATCACTAATCTACAACAAGCATGCTTCTTTGTGGTTTACTTCAGACAGAAATAAACAAAGATCAATGTTTGGTTTGAGTCTAACTGTAAGGTCATGTTGCAAAATATTTTGCTTATAAATCTTAGGCCAAGAGTATTATTAATAATAACGTGGAAATTTTGGGAAAAGCTGAAAATGTCAGAAGTGGGCAGAAAATGTGTTGTCTTAATAGATATACTAAAAGTCACCAAAAATCCTCTTTGTGGATTTTCAGAAATAAGGGGGAGAAGGTTTGTACAGGGGTATAATTACGAAATATTTCACTGTCCTTAAATTGTTCCATTTTGTCATGTCCAAAGGATAAAAAAAAGGTATAGTTTGCCCTATCTATGGCTTGTAGTTTAATAACGATATGGTAAAAAAGGCTTCAAGGGTCATCCGGGGGGTGTAAATTTAGAATGGTCGGATTTTCTGAAAGATGTGTCAAATTCTTCATCTAGTAGTACATGCACCCACTGAATATTTTTTAAACAGGTGATGGTATACGTGCACAATTACCGGGCCAAGTGTTGTGGGGTTCTACAGGCTATATGGGGGTCACTGCTTTTGCTGCTGTTATATATCAATATTGAAATCCATGTAGTGATTTGAGAATGAACCTTTTCTGTTTAATATGACTTACGAGCAATTTGATCTTGGTTTCATGCAATGGCATTTTGAAATTTTCTTATTTAACCCCAGGTGACCTTGAATGATTGAGGTCTGTAGGACTTAAATAAGGTTGAGAAGGGCAACACTATTATCCTTTTATTGATCTTGGGACATGACAACAATGTTGGAAAAATTTAAGACAATTCTGATAGTATTTTGTAATACCCCTGTACAAAACTTCTCCCTATTCTGAAAAAGCGCAAAGAGGATTTTAGGGACTTTTAGTATGTTATTCTAGACACATTTCGCACCAATCATGACATTTTCAGCTGGTTTCCCAGAAATTTCCACGTTTAAAACTAAAATTAGTGGCTATCGGGGTATCACATGGGCGGGATTTTGATCTTTGTCACAATTTTTTCATGCACATATAGAAGTTACAGTGAAATCTGAGTAAAAAAGGACTACACAGATTTTGTCTAAAGCCAAGAAATGCATATATGTTCACATTAACAAAAAATACCGCAAAAAATAATATTTTTTGGTGTGGATCAGAAAATCGCTGCGTATCCCTTTCTATTGAACACAGTGACTTCCATGTTTGTAAATATTGGTGTAGAAAGAGGCCTTAATTGAAGTACCCTTAACATGCACTGGTGTTAGTTCATTGAACCAGTGCATCAGGATCTTGAATTCAAAATTTAGCATTTATATTTTACCAGTAGGTTTCAGAGTTTACTAGTATGTAATTTCTTGAGACATAAAATAGGGGGCGTGCAAAGATTGCATTTAAAGATCACCAGGGCTACCTCAGACTACTATGACATACACGAACATGTTATGATGAGCCATTTCTGTAGGGTGCTTAAGCGGTAGGGGCTCGCAAGAGATTAGACAGGGGTCAAAATTGGAAAGTGTCCAATGTACTGAATTGCAATCCATATTGTGTGTATGATACAAGGAGTAACAAATTTTATTAGTTTGTGCTATCTCCGATAGCCCTTTGGAGTTATAGGCTAAAAAACCGTATGTATATGTCAACGGTACATGTAGCTTATACAGGGGTCAAAATACTAAAAAAGATTCAATTTCATGGAAATGGTCTCATATCGTTTATAATTGTTCTCACAATAAAAACAGGAATAGTTTTGACCATCTGCAATGCAAAATTAAAAGTTCAGGCACATCATTAGGACTACCCTATGCCTCGTGAGGGGTTATAGGGGGTTGTTGGGTGTAACTGGTAACTTACATTGTACATTGTCCAAAACTATAACTTATTTTACTTGTGATTACAGTACCAATAATATGAGACAATTTCAACTGAAATTGAAGCTTTTTTTAAATTTGACCCCGTAGAAGCTAAATTTAACCTTTGACCGACAATAATGGTTTTTAGCTTATAAACTCCATAGGGGTAAGTCAGAGATAGCACAAAACTATACATTTTTGTAATCCCTCATGGTGATCAATGAAAACACATTTGGGATGCAATGCAACAACATTGGACACTTTTCAATGTTGACCCACTGTATAATATTTTTTGCAAGCCCTAGCTATCGCTGTAAGCGCCCCTAGCAGATTATGGGCTCATCATACATTTTTTTTGTACGTCATCGTGTAGGAACCTCACTGCTATCAGTGCCTATTTTGCCCCCCAGGTACTTACCCAATAAGTACTTTTGTGGTCTGGCCTCATCCAATTAGTATTGTCCCACTTCAGGGTGGTCTGTGATTAGCTACCGCAAGCCAATCACATGTGTTGGTGCCAGACGGGCAGCCTTGGTGATTGGATTTTGTCTGTCTTAAGGCATGGGATTCCCTACAATTATACAATACTTTCAAATTATCTGAGCTTTAACATAAATGGATGCAGGTTAAGTTTTCATATTCCCACAATATCTAAGGATCATTAGCAGTAATTGATGATATTTGGTAACTATTGCTATCTTTAAAAGATTACATGTTATGCATGGTATATGTAGTGAAAACTACGTTTTATCCACTTAGTTAGAACTCACTGTGAATGGCTGGGATGAAATAAACAAGTCCTTTACATTTGAAGTGAAAAGATCACTGCGAGTTCTTGCGCATTTTCCATTGGTTGGAGGGTCAGAAGGGCAGATAAGATAGATACAGATGTTGATTTTATCATTCATTTGAGGTGATTAAAATAAAGGATATGTATTAACGGTCGCCAAACATAATCTTAGTTTGACGTTATTCCCCATGTTGTCTGTGTGTCTGTTTTTGAAATGGGTAAATCACATCATTAGCAGCAGAGCAGGTAGTACAGTACTCCCAGGAAAGGAGGGGGAGGCACTCACTTTTGCTTGGGGGCTAGGGGTTGCAGCAGGGCTAATTGTCAAACTTGTAAACTGAATTTAATTTTTTTGCCCGCTTTGGGGCCAAATTTGGTTTTAGGAATGATGATCTGACACATTACAAAATTTACCCATGCAGGTGTTGTATTTTATGAGTTTGTTGTGAAGTATGATCTTTAGAACTAAATACCAGTGAACAGGGGAAGTGTGGGAAAACTGCAGAAAGGGCACGAAATGGGAGGCTTGACGCTGCACAAGACCGTTAAGGCGCATTTGTAGGGTCGTTGCCGGCCTGGCATGTCGATACAAAGAGTTGCCTGGTCTGACCTGTACAGTCAGACGGAACCATGACAACACACCACCCAGCCTGCAATCCCATACAATTTAACCAATGTGGTTTGATAGGCTCAGCAAAAAAAAAAGAGGAGATGAGCAAAAAGGATAAACTATGTGTACTGTGACACTTTCTCTAAAAAGTGTCTCCTATGACAAACCCAGAGAAACACCTCTGGGTCCTGAATGATGAAGGTATTCTTCTACAATTATCAAATCTGGCTGCAATCGCTCCAGAAGAAACTAGGGCAAATGTTTCTTTTGGGGGAGATGCATTCATCCATCCGACTGAGAGAAAGACACGTAAGAAAAAGTACACATACAAATTAATGAGAGCCTAATGTTCTTGCTTGTTAAAAAAATATATCAGAGCACAATCCAAAAGGACACCAAACACTGATGGAAAGTGCATAATAATAAATGAAATCACTAAACGGTGATTGTCGATAAGTAGTTATCGATTTTGATATCAGATGGAGAATAGCCGTATTTTCTCATTGTCATCCTGAAATTTAACTTCTTCAAATCCATTTTCTTTTCTCCAAGATGTAGATAAAAAAACTACCGATTTAATGGTTAACATCAATATTAGCAAGTATGAATAGGGCTTGAATATGCCTTATCGCGTCTGCAATAAAAACCGCACGTTTGTTGTACACCACAGTAATTGATAGTCAGTGCATACAAGTGTCAGGCTCTAAATCAAGTAGAGAAACATGATATAGACAAGAAATAGGAACAAGTACCTTTAAGTATAGACAGACAGGATGACAAGTCTATGATCAGCTATAAAGTATATTTGCTTTGACGCAACTTTCACTCAACTGGTTCAGGTTAGGGATGTGCGGCCCGAGTAACGCAATGGGGGGGGGAATGGGTGTCTCTGAAAGTTAGGGGCTGGGAACTGAAAATTTGGGAAATTGCAGGCTTGGTGCGTGAAAATTGCTAAAATTCGCTTCTGAGTCACAATTTTCTGAAAAGGGGACCTTAGAACTGGAATTATGCTTCAACCTGGGGGGTCTTGGGAACGGTGGAGGGACGCCAAAAAAAAGGGGTCTTAAAGGCCGCACACAATCGTACCCTTCCCAAGTCAGAGCCCCCATGGGGGGATTTTGTATGCCCCCATAAAAAGAATTTAGATACAGGCAAAAGAACATTACACAAAACAGCCAACCTAATCAAAATGGAACACACCATGCAGAAAACCCCGCCGATACCGAGTTGTTCAAAAAGGTTAAATACTTTGTACAAGCAAGGTTATGAATTTCACCAGTAAGGGCGAAGTTCAGTAGATGGTGTCATTCCTGGCCAATTAACAAAGCGAGTACACATCACCTCATCGCGATTTCTTTCTTTTTTGGGGTGTACTGAAAGAGCTATCATGAGAAACTAAAATCGCTGAAATAATTTGAGTCTGTCCTCTGTTCGTTTTCACGCTACAGCAATTTTAAATTTGCGGGGGGTAATCTCAAAAACATGTTCAAGTGTGAGACATTCAATATTCAGGGGACATAAGTAAAGAACACACCCCTCAGATCCTTCAAAAACTTGGCATCTGGATAACATTTTGCTGCAGATTGCCAAATATGTGAACAGAAAAAAAATGCACTGGCCAATTAAAATAACAGGGGGTCAAAAGTGGTTTCAAAAAAAAGCCCGCTTGGACAATACTTTGGGGGCCCATAAAATCAAAAAATAAAGGACACTAATTTCGAATTTGGGCTGGAGGATAGCTATATGTCTTAAATACTATTTGTGCAATATGTCTGACATGATTTTTAGGGGTCAAGTCAAGGTTAATTGGACTTTTTGCTTTTTGCGACGGCTATATCTCTTCCACTAAAGAGGATATAAGCCTATAAGATTGTATACAAAGGTAGTATTCAAGGAGAAGCTGGTCACCAGTCAAATGGAGTTAGATCACTTTGACTTTTTTGAACTATTATGGGCCACCAAAGTATGTCCGGGAGGTATTTCAGATCTTTGACCCCCTGTTATTTTTTAAGTGGGGCAAGGTGCATTTTTGCTGTTCGCATATTTGCAATCTGCAAAGGGTTATTCAGAATGCCAAGTTTGAGGGATGTAGTTCTTTATTATGGCCCTCTGATATCGGAATTTCACACCCGGATACATGTTGGTTTGAGGTGACACCCCATCAAAATAAAATTGCTGGAGCGTAAATACGAAAAGAGGTACAGAGCTCCCCCCCCCCCCCCAATTCGTTCAGGATTTTAGTTTCTCATGAATCTTCTTTCAGTACACCCAAGACAAAGGAAAGAAAGAAATCCATGATCTGATGGTGTACTTGATTTGTGAATTGGCATGGAATGACCCTAATGCAAATTGCGAACGAGGGTAATAAACACTGTTCTTTTGACAACAACAAAAAAAAATCATTCCCTAGCGAAAGTTTGGTTTGGGAAGGGACGGCCTCCGAAGAGCTTCTCTAAGTAGGACCCACAGCTAGGCCTATCTCACATTTTACCAAAAAGGGTCCAGTAGCTATGCCAGAGATGCAAATTTGGGGGTCTAAGTTAACCCAAACTTTGCCTTTTCACTTTGGCAAATTTTGAAATTTTAAGCCAAATTTTGACAATTTTGGCTTTTGATAATTTTCCGAACAATTTGAGAAAACTTTGAAAAAAAAGACCACTTTTGCTATACAAAATTGCATAAGTAAGGGGGTGTCCATGATAGCCAGAAGGCCTAACAATGGGGGAACGATGATTGTGGCACATCCCCATAGGTCATTTGTGTTAGAAACCCCAACCCCCAGGTTCCTTCCACGTCTCCGTCTCTCTAAAATATATCCCCCCCCGGTCGCTCATACACACACAACCACCACACAGACAAAAACCACTACTACGTCAATCCCACCACCCACATTACTCCATAATGATGTCAATTACCTTAAAATATTGATCTCCCTTTTTTTTGGTTGATAACACACGTGCAGTTTTTGTTATTTTCTCATAAAATACCATTTAGTTTAATTACCTGCATATTTCTATTAGACCTAATATAAAACATAAATCAGTATATTAGTATTAGGTGATACTTGGATGTGATTTTAATAACACATTGAAAAAAAATCATTAGATTATACATTTAGAGTAATAGTGCTTAGCGGATTATAGTGTATTTTAATATAATCACAAAAAAAATCTTAAAATAAGTTTACTTTTTACCCACAGCTGGCAATTTCTATACCCCTAACATTGTCCATTTATATGGGCATTTTAATTAAACAAGTTTTAAAAATATGAAAAGTTAATTCATATTTAAAACAAAGAGAACTCAGGATTTAACGCGAGCGTAAAATATGTCCCCGCCGAAATGTTGCGATCACTAACATGCGATAATGCAACTTCAACACCCGACCCCTCCCCAAGACCCAGGCAACACTCACCCCCTCCCCTATGCCCCGACATCCCATCCCCAAACACCAAACAAAACCCAGCCCTCCCAACACCCAACAACTCCCAACACCCACACCCTCATCCCCAACACACCCGCACAACACCCCACCCTGCTCGCAACACTCCATCAAGTACCCCAACCTACCCCAATGCCCTATAACACGCCTCCCATTTCACTAAACACCCCGCACATCCCATCCCCTAACCACCGCCATTCCCTCCCAACAACCCTGCAACAACCACTCTCATCGCTCCGCAACATAATGGAAACACTCCCAACCCCCCTACCAGACACCCCGCAACAACTCCAACCCGCCCAATACACCATGCAAGCACCCCACCACTCCCCAAAACCCCGCAATACTAACCCCATCACCCAACACCCGCAATACCCAAACCCTCCGCAACACCCAGCGCACAACCCCACCCCTCTCCCCCAAAACCCAACTCCCCAACACCCCATCATCTCCAACACCCAAACCTCCAACACCCACACCCTCCCCAACACCCCCCCTCCCAAGCACCTCACCCCTCCCCATAGCATAGTAGTCTCATGTAAGTAGTGAAG
The DNA here is from genome assembly GCA_023653785.1 of Ophioderma brevispina. Lineage (NCBI taxonomy): Eukaryota > Metazoa > Echinodermata > Ophiuroidea > Amphilepidida > Ophiodermatidae > Ophioderma > Ophioderma brevispina. The sequence goes on along the minus strand of JAMKCH010015039.1, from coordinate 72,209 downwards.
GAATTTTGCCTATCCGAGCACGTTTCGAGATACCAATACGCATTTAATTAGCTCATTTGCATTACCTAAGCCACCAGTATATCAAGATTGCCCATAAAGATTGTGCCCCATGATAGTCTATTATGCAGCGCAGGAATTTTGAGATCCAAGTACAGTTTAGAAATAAATATAGCGCAATTTCGTGGATGTTTGTATAATTAGCTCATTTGCATACTCAATATGCCCGAGAATACGCCCCAAAATCTAATCAGAACAAGAACTCTTTCAGTACCGCTTCCATCACCAAGTTAGCCTCATGGATACGCCTGACAGAACTCCAGAAAGAACTTGGTAACAGGCCTTGCGGAACATTCTCACTAAATTATGCAAAATTAATACTTAATTTAGCATATTTTACTGGCCACATCCAATGCAGGTTTGAGAATTCGTTCACCCCGTTCTTTGCCACAAGTTAATCATTGTCGCCCCTTACGGATAACTCAAGATAAATGGTATAGAAAGCATTGGGTTAACAGTTTGGTCACAGAGGACGATACAGGACGGACGGGACACAAGGACGCTGTCATTTCAAGTCCCGTTCCGAACCGTTCGGCGGGGACAAAAAATAATTCTGAGGCATTCATTGCAAAAGACTGTTGTCAAGTTCTAGGTAGTCCATCTTACTTCTGAAGTGTCAAGATTTCATGAGGGGGCGCTCATTTCTCCTCGTTCCATATGGTTGTCCATGTTGTGAAAGGGAAAGTGATGCCACGTGTGCAGGACTCTAAATCTTTTATTTAACCTCTAAACCCATCTTTATAAAATTTAAGGTCACATCGGGATATCTAGGTGTTTTAAATGCATTGTCTGTTATTTTTGTCTTACAGTGTGCATTTTTGCTTGCGTTATATGAATGTCAGTCATTGGCTAGGGACTTGTATTTTCCACAGGGCATGTCAGGTAAGCTACATAGGCTTTAGAAGCACATTTTCAAAAAAATACATGATTTGAGGAGAATTTGAGGAAAGAATATAAATCTGCTTTTTGGTTGGTTTAACATTGAGCGAACTCAGTCAGACTAACCGGGTAGCCATGAAATCTAGGGCGCTTTGTTGCTCAGCTGCCTTGAAGTAAAAAGCCCTTTTGCCTTTCATGGGGTGAGGCTAGAAGAGGATAGTATAAAATATATAAAGCATCGATGCTCTGGTTTAAAACTAATTAGTGACATAAGTAGGCCTACTTTTTTCCTGAGGGCACAGCCCCAAACCAGTACATGAGTAAAATAGTAGGCGCTACTTGATGTACGAGAGACCATAGTCTCAGTTCTAAGCTGCGGCTCAAATAGAGGCGAGTAGTAGTATAAAAAACATAAGGCAGTATATCTTTTCTCTGATACATTCATTAAAAAAATTCAATAATTTCTCGTCTTTCAAGTGGTCGTGTAGATAGGGTTTCAGATGTCAATTGTGTCGGGATCGTTGGAGCTTGACATGGTAACTAGCGTATGTGTTTGTGTGCAGGGACCCCAGTTTATTGGCGGTCCGTAAATGTACCTCCGCTACGCTATGCGCATGCCATACCACAGGCAGGTAAATTTACGGTTAATTTACGGCGGGATAGATGTACCATTTAAGGCAACATACAATGACCTTGCACCAGTGGCGGATTAAGAGTCAGCAGTGGCAGCAGTTGCTGACAGGGCCTCCCTAAAATGTTGCTCTCAAGGCCCCCTTAGCGTAAACCAACAAAAAACCAAACCCTAGTAGCACTAAAATGCGACAATTGAGTCATTTCGCAACGATAAAGGGGCACCAACTCCATCTGTTCTGACAGGGGCCATTTTCCTGAACTCCGCTGCTGGCCCACAGGGGTTAGATTTCATGCCTGTATCGCGAGAATCAGTCTTGATCCCCAGAACAAAAGTTGTGCAGGGCATCAACTACTTCACTCGTGTTAAGTTGAGTTACGCAGAAGCAACATGATTCACGCATAATCAGTTTACAAGAATATTTGCGAGAATCTATTCTAGGATTCTCGCCGAAATTTAGCCCTGGCTGCCTGCACACATCTTCATCAAAATAGGACACATTTCAAATCATTGTGGGAGCCGTTTAACCCAATTAAACAAGCTTGATATTTATTGATTGCAGTTCAGTATATAGGCATGATTACTAGCCTTAAGTTACTATCAGGTCATGCAGATCAAAGACAAACTTTATAATTTGTGGTCGTTTATTCATTTTAAAGTGTTAGCATGTCCAAAGAAAAGATGGACGCACTCACCTGATAGCATGAAGGCACGGTGCACGAAGGCAGTGAGGAGACGCATGTGTGTGCCATGTAACAACAATCATGGCCAAGATTATAAATGTTTACAAGCCCTTATCTGTTTACTACCATAAAGAGAGGAAAATATTTCTTGTTTGTTGAATGACAGGAATTAATGCTTCCATAATGAGAAAGACACTATCAGTGATTTGACTAAAATCAGCAAATGAATAAAAATTCATCAAAAATCAGATTTAGCAGGTAATCGTAAACAAGTACAGGTTATCCTAACATACCCTGCAATGATTAAGACCAGAAGCAACCAATAAGGGCAAAATCGGAGGATTTTAGATTACTGTGCCGAACGGACACGTTACTACAAACACGTCATTGAATGGAGAATCGGAATTCTGGAACACTGCGTCTTTTCTTCGGTTTCTTCATTTTCAGCGGGAAGAGGGAACTTAGTGAGATTCTACAGGACTTATCCTTCACTTGACAGTTCGCTATTCACTGCAAATTTCAAATATTTTTCAAATTCACTGATAGTGTCGTTTAAGGACAAGCATAGTTCACAATTGACGGTCATTCATCAGCAGTTGACAGTTGCCCCCTTGCATAGCATTTTTCCCTGCGTTGGGCACTTATAATTGATAACCCCCACGTCTGGGGACTATGCCATGTACTTGATGCCACATCTAGGCCACGAATTTAGTTTTAAGGTGGAAATTTATGGGAAAAAGCTGGAAAAATGTCAGGAATGGTGCAGAAATGGGTCTAGAATAACCATAATAATAGTCCTAAAATCCTCTGTGTGGCTTTGGCAAAATAAGGGGGCAACCAGTTTTGGCAAGGGGTAAAATTACAAACTATGATAATTGTCCTTAAATGGTGTTCCAACATTTTTTGGTCATGTCCCAAGGATCAATAAACACGGTATAGTTTTGCCCTTCTTTACGAACTGTAGGTTAAAATACTACAACTCTAATATTCATTCAAGGTCATCCTTGGGTGAAATATTCAAAAGTGATCCCAATTTCAGTGAAACATGATTCAACTTGCTCGTAGAGTCATGGAAAACAGAACATGTTGTTCAAATCACCTACATGGATTCAATTATTGACATATAAAAGCAGAAAGCCGTGACCCCCATAGAGCGATCTGTTGAACCCCATCCCCCGTGGCCATGATTCAACATAGATCAACACGCGCTTTGTTTATTTTCAAGCAATTTGAGACCACAAGAGGTTCAAATAATAAGATGGACTGCCCATGAGGAAAATGGTGTTGCGCCAATGTGTGGTGGGACACCGTAGGCCTATATTTCCAACGGATCCTCAGGGAAAAAGTCGGCTAGCAGTTTGATGGTTGTATGTTGGGTCCCCCTTAGCTACGACACACCAGTCCCCAAGAAGATATTTCGGGCAAATTTGTGACTTGGTGTCCCTAGCAGTACACGCGGTGGTGCGTTAAAAGCCTTACATTGATAACTATGCGATTTGGTTGAAAGGTTTCACTTTGTGTGAGTAACTTTTGTATATGACAGAAAGCACCGAATAATGCTACAAAAACTGAACAGGGCAAAAAAAAAGATAGAAGTTTCATTGAGAATTTATTGCTGAGACTTAATTTAATTCTTCAACCAAATGAATCTCTCCCTCATTGTTTTAAGTTGAAATCGCATAAAAACTTGGCCTGTCTAGGTGACAATAAAGGCAACATTAGCTTTTGATGGTTACTTTTTTGACGGAACTGTGCTTCATGTGATAATGGAGGATAGTGACTATTGTGTAATATTTGACATTATGCTAATGTGACAGTATCGTTGATGGAGATTGCTGTCACATGAGCACAAACTTTTCTTGGCATGCCAAAAGAAAATGAAATTCCTTCTTTAACATCCATGCAGTAACAACTCCTCACAGGCATGTTTCTTAGAATGTAAAAAACATATTCAGAAATCTCAATTTATTTACATAGTATACCTTAGCCGCATATATATCACACATTCAAAGTCAAAAGATGAACCCACGATAGGCTTTCATGTTACTGAATAGGATATAATTTTTGCCGTATCCGACGTCCATTAAAAATAGCGATGGTCGCCGATTTTTGGCATATTAATTGAGATCATTTTGCATATTGTAAGATTTTCCCAACTTATGCCCAAAATCTAATCGGGTCGAGAGAACTCGATCAACCTCTTAGTTCCAGCAGGTCACAGCATCCCAGAGACATCGTACATCACGTGGGTTTTACTTTTAATTCACGGACGGACGGACGGTCGGAGTGTACGAACAAAACGTGCTTCATTCAGGTCCCCGTTCCAAACTCGTTTGGCAGGGACAATAACAACAAACAATTTGACAAAATATAAGTTGTGATGTTGTTAGACAAAGGGGCAAGTATTGTTGAGTTTCAGTTATCACTTTTATCTTTCAGTTGTACCTACAAGCACATCGTAACTCTAACACTACTTTGCCATAGCTTTTTGACAAGAATTGATGGGGAGCATGGCAAACAAGTACTTCATGAAACTACAACCAGAAAGTGTAGACGTGTTTTATGATGGAGATAGTAAAATCTTGTTTATTTAATAAATGCACAAAAAGAATTTATAATCATGCAGCTAAATGTAATTTCTGTTTACTATGATCTTCATGTACAAAGCAGCAGTTGTTGGGGTCGGGTAGATATATTCACAGTCAATACCGAATGTATCATGTTATGAACATGATTTTGATGTAGAGGAAGTCATATTCTAAATCAACTATTTTAGATTGAGTGATTGCACTCAACGATTGCTGAATTTTTGCTTAATGATGCTTGACGGTGATATCTTACACCAGACAAGAAAAAAATATCCTTGAAATCTGTAAACCCATAGCAAATAACAACACACAATATATCAAACAAAAGACTGTTAATAGATGGCAGAATGTGCTACAGACTGTAATGAAATTAAAGTTGATAAAAATGAGGACAATTATTTCATTACTATAATTCCATACTTTCCTTGAATTTAGATCTCAAAGTGCTCTCTTACATCTGATAATTAGTGTATTTGTTGAATAATTGACAAAAGTATAATAAATCGTATTAGCAATAATGTAATTAATGAACCTTGACAAGATAAATCTTTTGACTCATTAGACCTAAAGGGTAGCCATTAAATCTAGCCTGCTTTGTTGGCTCAGCCTGCCTAAGTTAAAGTAAAAAGCCCTTTTTGCCTTTCATGGGGCTGGGCTAGAAAGAGGATAGTATAAAATATATACAGCCATGAGATGCTCTGGTTAAAACTAATTAGAGACATCAAGTAGGCCTACTTTTTTTCCCTGAGGGCACAGCCCCAACAGTACATGAGTAAAATAGTAGGCCTACTTGATGTCACCGAGAGACCATAGTCTAGTTCTAAGCTAGCGGCTCAAATAGAGGCAGTATAAAAAACTATAAAGGCAGTATATATTTATCTGATACACTTCATTAAAAAAATTCAATAATGTTCGTCTTTCAAATTCAATACTCGTGCAAGGTCGCCTTTAGACAACAGCGAGGTTCAGAACCCCATTTACGTCCGTAAATAGTACCTCCTGCTACGCTATGCGCATGCACAATACCACAGGCCAGGTACTATTTACGGTTTAATTTACGGCTTGTATATATGTACCATTTACGGACATAAATGGTACCTTGCACCAGTGGCGGATTTAAGAGTCACCAATGTCAGCAGCTGCTGACAGGGCCTCCCTAAAATATTGCTCTCAGGGCCCCCCTTAGACAACCCTAGTAGCACTAAAATGCGACAATTGAGTCATTTCGCAACGATAAAGGGCCCCACCTTCATCTGCTGACAGGGCCATTTTCCTTAAATCCGCTGCTGCCCAGGGGTAGAATTTCATTGCTGTATGCGAGAATCAGTCTTGATTCCCCAAAACAAAGTTTGCGGGAATCAACTACTTCACTACTGTGTTAAGTTCTAAGTTTACGAGAATCAACATTGATTCACGCAAATCAGTTACGAGAATCTTTGCGAGAATCTATTCTAGGATTCTCGCCGAAATTCTAGCCCTGGCTGCCTTGCACACATCTTCATCAAAATAGTGACACTATTTCAAATCATGTGGGAGACGTTTAACCAATTAACAAGCTTGAATTTATTGATGCAGTATATAGGCATGATTACTAGCCTTAAGTTAATATCAGGTCATGCAGATCAAAGACAACTTTATAATTGTGGTCGTTATTCCTTTTACAAGTTGTTTAGCATGTCCAGAAAAATGGCGCACTACCTGATAGCATGAAGGCACGGTGCACGCAGCAGTGAGAGACGCATGCTTGTGCCATGTAACAACAATCATGGCCAAGATTATAACTGTTTCGAAGCCTTTATCTGTTATTAACTACATAAAGATGAGAATATTTCTTGTTGTTTGAATAACATGAATAATAGCTCCATAATGATTAAGACACTATCAGTGATTTGCTACATCACAATAATCGAAAAATCATCAAAAATCAATATTTTAGCATGTACGTACAAGTACGGTATCCTAACTACCCTGCAAATGATAAGACCAGAAGCAACCCACTAAGGGCAACAATCGGAGATTTTAGTCATTACCTGTCCGAGTCCGAACGGACGACTTACTACAACACGTAATTGAATGAGAAATCGTATCTTTGAACACTGCCGTTTTCTCACACTGCTTCCGTTTCTTTCGTTTTCTTTCAATCTAACAGCTGGAAGAGAACTTTGAGAATTCTACAGACTTATCCTTCACTTTGAAGCTATTCCTGCAAATTTATTTCAAATATTTTTCAATCACTGATATGTCTTTAATGACAAGCATATGTTCACAATTCCTGTCCATTTCTCAGCAGTGCATTGCCAACCTTTCATACATTTCTTCCCTGCGTTGGCATATCATTGATAACCCACTCTGGGCCTATGCCATTTACTGCATGCCACTCCTCTAAAGGCCAAAATTTAGGTTTTAAGGTGGAAATTTCTGGACCAGCTGAAAATGTCAGGATTTGTGCAGAAATTTCTAAGAATAAACATACTCATAGTCCCCTAATCCTCTTTGTGCTTTGTCAGAAAAGGGGGCAATTTTGTACGGGGTAAACATACAACATATTAGCATTTTTCCTTAAATGTGTTTCCAACATTTTTGTCATGTCCCAGATCCAATCAAAGGTAATAGTTTTGCCCTATCTACACAACCTGTAGTTTACATACTACAGACCTAAACTCATTCAAGAAGTCTCGTGGGGTAAACATTTCAAAATGATCCAATTTCATTGAAACCAGATTCCAATTGCTCGTAATCATATAAAACAAAAATGTTCGTTTCAAAGTCACCTACATGGATTCAATATTGACATATAAGATCAGAAAGCAATGACCCCCATAGAGCCTGCAGAAAACCCCATCACCCTTGGCCCTATCAACAATAGATCAACAACCGCTGTTTGTTATATTTCAAGAAATCCTTGTAGCCAGGTCACATAAATGGCTGTCCCATGAGGAAATGGTGTTGCTCCAATGTGTTGTTGACACCGTAGGCCTACTCATATGTTTCCAAGGATCCTCAGGGAATAGTATGCCTACGTTCACTGAAGGTGATTGGGTCCCATTAGCTACGCACACCAGTCCCCAAGCCCCAAGCAGATATTTCGGCCAAAATTTTGACGTTGGTGTCGCTAGCGAGTACAAACTCTGCGAAAACCTACACTTGCCTACACTATGCGATCTTGTTGAAAAGGTTCCATTCCACTTTGTGTGAGTATTTTGTATATGCAGAAGCACAATAATTGCTACCAAAAACTTAACATAGGAAAAAAAATAGAATTTTCATTGAACTTTAATTTATTGTACTTAATTATAATTCATTCAACCAAATGAATCTCTCCTATCATTCTTTAAGTTGAAATAGCATAAAACTTGGCTGTTATGTGACAAAAATGCAACATAGCTTTTGCTAATGTTACTTTTTTTGACGGAACTGTGCTAATGTGATAATTTGAGATACTGTGCTATTGTGTAATATTTGACACTTTTACTGCTAATGTGACAGTATTTCGTTGATGGATTGCTGTCACATTAGCACACTTTTTCTTGGCATGCCAAAAGAAAATGAAATCCTTTCTTTTAACATCCATGCATGTAAACCCTCACAGGCATGTTTCTTAGAATGTAAAATAAAATATTCAGAAATTCAATTTATTTACATGTATACCTTAGCCGCATATATATCACACACTTTCAAATGTCAAAGATGAACACCACGATAGGCTTTCATTTACTGAAGGAATTTTGCGTATCCGACGTACCATTAAAAATAGCGATTGCGCCGATTTTTGGCATATTAATGAGCTCATTTGCATATGTAATTTTCCCAAAATATGCCCAAAATCTAATCGGGTCGAGAACTCATCAACCCTCTTCATTCCAGCAAGTCACAGAACTCCAGATAAATCGTACACAAAGTGGGTTAACATTTTAATCACGGACGGACAGACGAACAAACGCTGCTCATTTCAGAGTCCCCGTTCCAAACTCGTTTGGCAGGGACAATAAATCACACAACAATTTGACAAAATATTAAGTTGTGTGTGTAGACAAAAGGGGTCAAGTATTTGTCATAGTTCAGTTATCACTTTTACTCTTTCAGTTGTACCTTACCACACATGTAACTCTAACACTCTTTGACTATCTTTTTGACAGAATTGATGGAGCATGGCAAACAAGTACTTCATGAAAATACAACCAGAAAGTGTAGACGTGTTTTATGATGAATCAAGTAAAAATCTTTGTTTATTTCATAAATGCAAATTAAAAGAATTTATAATCATGCAGCTAAATGTAATTTCTGTTTACTATGATCTTCATGTACAAAAGCAGCAGTTGTTGGGGTCGGGTAGATATATTCACAGTCAATACCGAAATTTATCATGTTATGAAATTTATTTTCATTAGAGGAAGTCATACTTCTAAATCAATATTTTCAGATTGAGTGATTCACTCAAAGATTGGCTTGAATTTTGCTTAATGATGCTTTGACGGTTTGAATACTTCACCAGCAAGAAAAAAATATCCCTTGAAATCTGTAAACCCATAGCAAATAACAACACACAATCTATCAAACAAAACTCTTCATTAGATTGCAGAATGTGGCATACAGACATGTTAATGAAATTAAAGTATGATAAAAAATGAGAAAATATTTCATTTTACTATAACTCCAATTTACTTCCTTGAATTTAGATCTCAAAGTGCTCTCTATACATCTGCTAATTATTGTATTTGTTGAATAATTGACAAAAGTAATAAATCTATACCAATATATGATAATTAATGAAACCTTGACAAGATAATCTTTTTGACCCATATTCTCCCTTAATCACATGAAGTCCTGTTGAGCATCACACTCTTCTATGTCACAACTAAGTGGTAACTCCTCTTGTCAAGCTGTGGTGACATTGCTATCCAATGTGCAGTAGAAATAACTGAAGCAATCCTGCCTGTCCCGCATCACAATTAAACCCCTGTTTAGCTTATTTTTGCTCCAATAAATAATCACACAGCAGTGTTTCTGAGTGTGAAGTGTATCCGGCCACACCCGTTGACGGGGAAAAACCGGTTTTAAAACTTTGGTTAAACTAACTAAATTAATTAGCTGACCAGGGAGCAGAAATAATGTATGCATTTAAGGTCTCAATTGAATTTATGCCCGAAATTTGATTGTCAGTTTAATGCGTGTTGCATCGAGTGACGAGTACCTCTAATATGAATGGCTCTGCTGGAGCACTACATGCTGAATAGCATTTTGGCTGACATTTAGTCCCAAGTTTAGTAAACTTGGAATACATAACTGCTGTTTTATGAGATAATATAATCTGCTAAACTTCCAAAATTCTATTGCACACCTGCTTTATTTGTTGGCAACCATTGAATTTGCGAGGATGTTAAACAAAGCTTAGCATGCTGTTCCCTTTAACTAATTACAATGATATTTCTTTATGAACAGTTGATAATACTATAGATCTGTTATGTGCTGTGTGTGGTGAAGCCCATCAGGAAGATGACTGTAATACTACAAGTTTTTCTACCACATACAAAGAAGAGAAAGGCAAGTCCCTCATATTTTGACTTTAATCCTCAGCATATGCCCATATCAATGTACACCATTCGCCTTTATCATCCAGTCCACCACTTCTTCCAAAGCCAACATCTGTATTAAATATCCATCAACTTCACGTCACACATTATTCTTGCCATCGCTCTCTTTCCCATTCAAAATGCCCATCTCCATCACCATGTCTCACTCCCATAGCATCACCAATCTCGCACAGCTCTATACCATTCAATTCACCTTAATAAGAAATCATTCAAGTTTAGCAATTATCTACATTTCTCAAACCTTACTCTAGCTATCACAACTATCTTTCTACTACTTACACTTTACACCAAATTTACCTCTGCATGCAAATTATTTTTAAAAATACATCGGTCCTCGGACCGCTTGTGTCGCCTGCCGTCGCGGTTAGTGAATGATAAGCCTAACATGACCTTTGACCTTGATATGTGACCTTTGACCTCATCAACAAATGAGGGATTACATGTTGCACCTATGATTCAAGTTTGGTTCCAATTGAACTTCAACTTTTCAAATGAGGTCAATTTTACATTTTCAGCCTATTTTACAACTTGACCATACAAATGGACATTTGACCTTGGTATGGACTTTTGACCTCATCAACAAATGAGGGATTACATGTTGCACCTATGATTCAAGTTTGGTTCCAATTGAACTTCAACTTTTCAAATGAGGTCAATTTTACATTTTCAGCCTATTTTACAACTTGACCTCACATGATATTTGACCTTGGCATGCGACCTTTGACCTCAACAAGTGGAGGATGCCATGTTGCACCTGTGACCCAAGTTTGGTTTAAATCCATCAAGTATGAGGATATTACAGGCCAGGGCACAAAATAAACGAGTGCTAAGGGCGATTAGCCCTCAGTTTTCACAAAATAGCCCCTGAGGAATTTTGGCCTATGGTAAAATGCACAACGAGGGCTGCTTTTTGGCAGAATTTGCTCAAATAGCCCACGTAGCCCCCAAAGTATTTTGTTCCTTGTTACAGGCAAATGTTAACCCTTTTTCACAACAGACATCAACAGACAACAGACATCAACAACAGACAACTACAGTGGACAGATTGATCCCTATGTGTCTTCCTGCCTTAGGGCAGGCGACACAAAAATTTGCATGAAGAGGTAAATTTGGCTAGCTGGTGGTCACCCTCTTCATCTTTCAATATCTCCCATTCATCCATCTCCCACATTGCTTACACCACACTGAATTGGCTCTTACCCTCTTTCTGCACATCGCACACTGTCTACCTTACTGACAATTCCTTCCACCCCGCTCACTCACTATCACTTTTTGTATTCCCACAATTTACCTGCAGACCTTTACGCTCAGAAGCCTTCTATTTACAAAACTTTTCCTTCGGTCCCTCCATTGTTTCACCGATCAAAGCTAAAGTGATCAGCATACAACATCTCACTCATCAAACCTTTTGCACTCTTAGTGAACCACATCAATCACAATTGAAAATGTCAAAGGCACCATTAATGAATCTTATTGATGCACACCAACACTCCCCTCGAACTCCTCAGACAACTCAGACTCCACCATAATTTTTCTTTGCTCCTACATATAAACTCACCAGGTGGCCCTGGACATGTATATTATATCTGATTTTATCTAGTCTCATAGCAGTGCTATTCTTGATGATGTGTGGGCTTTATTCCATTAATGTATTTAAGTATTACAAAAGAGCGGTGTTTTTCCCGACTCAGATTGTGTGGTGTGCATCTGTTTGTGCTTGTCTTGTAATCCGAAAGCCATGGGTTAGATACCCACTCCAGGTGTAAAATTTTACTTCATTATTATTTTATCTTTGGTTAGATATTGCAATGAAAACATCAGAATTAGCAAATGAAGTAGAAAATAATGAATAGTTGCCTTATGAAATAATTTAACTGCTTATGGTCATAGACCTTAATATCGGGCCATAATCTCAGACGTGTCATCAGGTCACAGCTGTTTGAAAGTCTAATTTATTATGACAAAATTAAAAAAAAAAAATAACAACTAATTTCAATTATCTATTCCACTAACTACATCTTGTGTAAATTTTACGAAATTTCATTGCGGGCAAATACATTTTTTCTTCAAAATCTTGTTTTACACATCTTTCTATGGGAAATGGGCATATAGAGGGCGCTATAACATAGAAATCACATCCTTTGTAGGCATATATGACAAGATTCCCGCAATGGAATTTTCTAATTTTTTGCAGAGTTAATAGCTTTTGCATGTGCCTACTTATAACCGTTGTCAAAATTGTGTCGCCACTGCTTAAAATTGTTCTAAAAATAAAAGACAATTTGCACGGGGTCAAACAGCTGTGAGGTGCCACTCTAACTGTTACCTCCGCTTCACAATTTTTATTGCAAGCTCCGATAACTTAATACCCCTATATGCACCACAACTCACCCCACACAACAAGTTCCTTTTAAAATTGGAACTACCACATTCACTTCCCACACTCCTCACTTCATCACTCCATCTAACCCTCTGGCACAAATTCATCATCACACGAAACTCTTCACTCTTTCTTCCACTGAAATTTGACTTTCCGCTCATACATTATCCCTTCAACATCTCTTCCTCCCTTTTCTTTCCCACTATTGCCTCCTTCATTTCTTCATTCCACCACACCGCATCTTCCCTCTGTACCCACTCTTTATTTCACCCACTAAGTTTATCACATACCTGCGACCCCTCTTTCAGTGCACCCCTCTCAGCTACCATACCTTCCTCCTCTCCATTGCTACCGTCTTTAACACCTTTTTAACCCTTCTGGTTGTCCACCATCCTATACTGTAATTCCCATGTAATCACCTTACCATTCTTCATTAACTTTCTCTTCTCTCTGCCTACTAACACCAACATCAATCTCATTTCCTCCTGAGCTAAGTGAAACTTTCTTTTTGTCCTCTTCAAAACCACATATTTGATACAGACAACTCCTTTCATCACAAAACTCAAACAATTACCTCCTTACAGATTTCTCTCCAAACCTGTTCCCTCCATGCACTCCTTTAAATCATTGATCCCTTTTCCCATATGCCCATTGAAATCGCCCACACACACAGGACCAATTCACTTTGCACACCTCCCACTCACTCACCATATTCGTCATAGAAACGCTCCTCTCAACCGTCTTACGTTGCATACTTGCATATCAGTCTCACTACCGCTTCCTCAAACATTACAATTGTTATCACTATCATTCTTTCTCACCTACTACCTGGAGGTGAGGCACATGTAAGGCTGTTCAGGCCCCATTTCAGCATCGCTGAAAATGTCACCCAAAGACCCCTCTTTTATTGGAACATTTTGAAACACTCAAAGACCCTATTTTGGGTGAAATTTTTGCAAACTTTTCTAAAAATATCCCATTTCTTGAAAAAATTGTCACCCAACAATCCCTTATTTTTGGTGCATTTTGGTTTCGTCTCTGGCCCAAAGACCTATTTTTGAGTCCTCTGTCACCAAATTCCCCAGAGTTTGAAGTGCCAGTCTTACACCCATATCCAATTAATAATAATATATGATTACACTCCCCCCGCCATCTTCTCACACAATCCTCCAAAACTCCCACACCTATTTCATTAATATTTACCTTATTCCCTCTACATCTACCATCTTAGCCCTCCTCCATCTCCACCTCATCTCCTGAACACAGCACACTCCCACCCTCTTCTTTCTCAGCTCCTCACATATATCTGCTCCTTTCCCTCTCGAGCTTCCCACATTCCAGATCCCTATGCTCAATCCAAATCTCTTGTTGGGTTTGGGCTTCCCATCATAGAACACTCAACGTGCATGTGGCACATGGTGATTTCTTGCTTCATTCCCCCCTTTTTTTTGATAGGTCAGTGCCTCCATCCCAGCCTTCTGACTGGCTTGTGTCCATGTTTTTTTTTCACCATATGAGGATTTAGCAGAGTAGAAATACAACCAAATCTGTCCCCATCCACATTTTTCGGTGGTGGGCCTAGCATTAGCAGAGCTGGATGACCGCTATTAGCTTTCCGTCTGTTCAGGCAAGTCAAGCTAGAGATCATTTTCATGAGATGACACCGTTTCATCATGGATGGACATTGCAGTTTCCAGCTCCGCCATCAAATTGCAATCAGTGATCCCGATTCTAATTACAAAATTGATTCTTCTATGAATTGCATTTTTGAGCATTACCACTCGCAGGTATAGTTTACGAGACAATTACCAACAACTGTGCAAAAATTTTTGTAAAATTGGTGGCACTCTTCAAAAAAAATGTACTGTTATTGCTTTAACTTTATTTTTCTTTTTATCATAAATATTGAATAGATGAAAGTACTGCATTGCTGTGTGCAGCATGTGGTGGAGACCACAAAGAGGATGCATGCTCTCTAGATGAAGAGAAAGGCAAGTTTGCTTCTTATATTTTAAAGTGTTTTATTGCATCTCTATATCTTTATATTTATAACTCAACCAAATAAAAGTGAACAAGACATGAAGTTGTTATTCAGTGTAAACCACTGAGTACAACATTCTGGCTCCCTTTTAGTTTCTGAATGGAACATGTATTTGAAGGATGGCATCCTAAATTTTAAAACTTTTTTTTGCATATACATAATGCTTGTCCATATATTAAAAGGTGCTTGTTCTGATTTATATCTATTGTGTTCTCTACTTGATATGAGAGCCTGGCAATTGCATACGTCCCTTCCAGTACTGTGAGAAACAAACCTGCAGGTTTGATGGTAGAAGCAATAATACATAAAGGAAAATTAAAATGTAAAGTATTTTTATTATTTCTATTATTGCAAAGCCCTATTTATATTTCCATTTGCTCCGAGTCGGCATTTAAAACCGAGATTAATATTTGTCACAAATTTTCATTCTTGAGTATTGAATATGGTTGTATTTCTTAGAATCACATACTAGAACGTGAGAACACACGTAGAACTGATTTTTATAATTTAAAAAAAAGAATAACAAAAATTTTGTAATTACTATGAGGTCTGCCCGTTGGCCTGTAACTCCCGGGGTTACTTAACACAAATGATCACTTGGGACTGTGCATCCAACATGGGCCTTATTTTTCGGCTTGTGGTATATAGACTTACTCCTCTTGCAGCAATGTTTGTTAGATGTTCACTTTAAAAATATTGCTAAATTGTTGTTGAAAATTAGGGCAATTTGTCGGCAATAAGTGATCAACCATTTTAGGAAAAAATGGCCAAACTTGTGTACAAATTTGGCCCAGATTCTGGATAGAAACAAGTCCTTTTTTCTGGCAAAAATATGGGTCTTACTTCCAAGCTCAAACTCTTTACAAAATATGATTTCTCTATGTAAAATCTCATGGGATTTCTGGCACAATTTGGGCAAGGATTCCAAATCCCTCATAATTTATGCAATCTACAAGCATTTCTTGCAAGTCATACATGATTAAAAATTACTCTTAAAATATATCTTAAATCCTTGATGTTACATAATAGAATTTGTGAATGCACACACGTTTGATCAAGCCATCAACTCCTTCCATGAAATAATTTAATATTCACTAATTTAAATTTGCAACTGTGCAAGGAAGTAAACTTGAATGTAAAATATTAATTTGAAAATGTCTTTACTTCAATTTATATTTACAGGGAAAGTACCCAAGAAAAAGGATAAATATGAGGTCTGTATTTTCAAACTATGCCAATACTTCATTAAGACTTCCTCACAATTGATTTATGCTGCTTAAATTCTCCTACAGAGTCTGTGGTGAATTGAACATAAACCGTTGTCTTTTCTGAAGCACGTAGTGATGATGTGCGTGTATACCCAGTCACGTCTTTCAGTTGCAGTACATTTGAACTTTGCCTAAGTGCGCGCTGAAAGTTGGTATGATGTATACGACTGTGTCGCTACTTCGTACTTCGAGCTGGTATAGTACGCCACATCAACATTCTAACAATGCTATCTATACACCAAATACATAGCATATACATTTACATGATTTAATAGTGCACTTAGTTTTTCAAATTATTGATTTTTAGTCTTGTTTAATCAATCTTTTGCTATGCACCTATCACATTCAATCGCATCTATCGCATCCAATATGGGCAAAATACACTATCTTCAGCTTCATGTGGTCTGAAAGACCTAATTTTTGACCTTATTTACAGGCTTGTTGGAATTAAAGTAATTTATCACTCCTCTTAAAAAAATAGATATTATTGCCATTTTTTATTATTAGTCCATTCAAAATCATATATGTTTAAAGCTTAATAAATACTTCAATGTGAAACTTGCAAATCCCTCAACTTTCAAGTGTATGAAATTTGAGATTGTATCAACTGTTAACTACACCCATTAAGTTTCATGACCGTACAACCATTTGAAGTTATTTGACACTATGACACTGCAGATGACCTTCAAAATTTTCAACACTGAATGTTGACCACACCCACAAAGTTTCATGTTAATTTGACCTTGAATGACCCCACAGGACCTTGAAATGACCTTCAAATTTTCTGCACTGAATGTTGGCCACATCCATCAAGTTTCACCACCCTACCAAAATTGACAAATAAGCTCATTTGCATCAAAGAATGGCCCTTAATTGATCCCCCAGATTCAGAGTACACCACATATGAACCTTGGGCAGTGTTCTTCTAATCAAGTTTGGCTGCAATTGAGCTAAGTGTTCGGGCCGGTTGAGATACAAAAATCAGTCAACCTAACCAAAATGAAATGCACACAGAGAGATAGCCTGACACACACACACACACACACACACACACACAGAAGGAATTTGGTGTCACAATATCCCTCTGCTTTTTAAGCCATGGGAAAACACACACAAAATTTATTGAAAATTTTCATCCAAAAAGAGCACTACAACCCTTGTAATTTTTTATGTATCTATTTCAGTTCCTCAAAACACAAAAAATAAGACTTCATAAAAAAGAACTGCAATAAAACAAGTATGCTGCTCTTGATTCACACAAATTGACTAATCAATGAAAATAGAAAAAAAATATGCTCTTCATTGACCTAATGAAATATATCGTTATAAACTTGTCTTCTTTGACTTTCACTCTTGTTTGACCTTGGTCACTTCAGTGTTTTCCCTTTGGAAGCAAACTAACTTTCTAAGCTTTGACACTCAATATCCCCTCCTGGAAAATCTGGTGTCAAAATAAAGTGTCCAAGACATTTAATTTGTTAGTTAATTGGTGACGAAGTTGCTTCTTTTCTAGTGTCATTTGTATTTGCGCCTTGCCTATATTGTATTTCCCAATATTTTGAATAAAACATTCTGGTGAAATAACATAGTGATTAATTTTAAGATTTTTCATTTTTGAAGTTAAGATTATCATCTTTTTTTTTACAGCGTCCAAAGGTAGCATGCCCAGTTTGTGGGACGGGAATCGTCAATAGAGGACAACATCTTCGAAAACATCAGTTGCCCAATGTTGAATACCAAAAAGCACTTCAGCAAATGAAAATAAGGTACTCCTTACTAGTTATCAATTACATACTACACAGAAAAGCACTCTCATGGTAAATTTTGACCTAAAACATCACATTTATGAAAACACAATATTCAGTTTTCATGCAACTTTCAAAATCAGGTATCTTGAGCTCATTGACATATATTTAAACAAATGCCTTGAAAAATGCATGCAAGAAAATCAATAGAGGGGTTTGCTGCTCAAATCCACTCCCACCTCAAATTATGGAACACTACACACAAGGGCACTGCACACTTTTCTTGGACCCAAGGCAAAAAAATGTTTGTATAATGGTATACAAAAAACCCAGCTCCAATGAAAAGCAAAAATGACCTATTTATAGAACACTTCTATTTATATTTAAAAATGAGCAACATCAAATTACCTCTAGCTATATGATCCTCTCCACATATGGATGTTTAAATTTAAAAAATAAATGTCAAGACTGCATTGTAGAATGTGTCATTAGCTTTATTACATGCTTGTTACATTTCAGAGTAAAGGAATCAAAGGGGAAAAAGGTTTCCCTCACCCCATGTGTAATCCCTGGTTGTGGTGTTGTCCTTACCCAACCACGTCTGGACAACCACCTAGTCCAGCATCATAAGATGAAGGTTTGTTTTGTTATTTTGTTTTACATTTATTTTCTCATCTTATAAAAAATACTGCAAGTAAACTTGCGACATCCCACTGGCAAGATGGCAGTCTGTAACATGACCTCAGATGACCTTTGACCTTGGTCCATGACACCATCCACATATGAAAGAACCCCTATTGCACCATAACCCCAAGTCTGGTTTAAATCGGACTTAAACTTTTCGAAGGAGACACAAAAAACGAAAACCTAACCAAAACCTAACCAAACTGGAACACACACACATACATACACATACATGTTTACATACAGACATGCGCACCCTCGCAATATCCCCCTCTGCTTTTCAAGCCAGGGGGATAAAAATCATGTTTTATAGGGGGGATTATATATCTCTTTAGGTCCTATTAAAGGTGGTTCTTCCAATTTATGTCTTGTGTTCTCTACTTGATATGAGTGCGACACTTGCACATACATATGCCCCCATCAAGTACCTTGGGAAATAAACTTCTTTTGATGATAGAAGAAATAATGCACATTGCAAAACCCTATTCAATACTGTGCTAATATTGATAGTTAACTATTAAACAGGCAGGTTTATTGTTTTTGCCTTGGGAATTATATTGATTTGATAGCTCAAATTTCAGGATGACAATGAGAAAAATGCGGCCTTTCATCTGATTTCAAAATTGATACTACTTCCCAGTAAATCAGGGGTCCCAAAGACCATTGGAACATGCACCTTTGAATGAAGGTGACCCAATCATGGTCCAATTTCTCATGATTTCTTTCTTTCGCATAGAAGCACACCACAAAATACACCTAACTAATCTGTTTGGATAGTAGAAGCAACTCGGTGTACTTATAAATTCACTTATAGGGTAGTGTGTGTTAAAGACATAGTCAGTCATTTGCTAAATCAGAAAATCAAAAAAAAAATCTTCAAAATCAGATTTTTGCATTCTGAAACAAGTATAAGTATCCTAACATACCCTACAAGTGCTAAGACTGAAAGCAACCTAATAAAGACAAAATCAGATATTTTGGCCATTACTGTCTGTACAGACACTTATTTCAACACGTAATTGAATGGAGATTCATATATTGAGCACTGCTGCTTTTCTTATCTGTTAAGTTTCAGATGCAATAAAAAAATAACTTATTATAATTCTACAGACTGATCCAATTATAAGCTATTTTTGCAAATTTCAAATATTTTGATTTTTTGGGGGGTGAATCAATGATAGTGTCTTTATTGGGTGGACAACATTTTTGATGTTATAAACATTTTTGCTTTTTTTTTCAAAGTTAGCTTTGCAAACTCATTCTTAAGGGCCCACAAACCCATTCTTAAGGGCCCGCAACCTCAAAAGTGGTCACCAACCACAGGTTGGGAAACACTACCCTTAATCCATCACTTAATTTTTTAACACTCAACACTTAATGTGTTTTCAGAGAGATCAACCAGAGTTCACAAACATTCTTGGAAAAAGTGCTGACAATGATCAAAAGGACACAAATCTCATGCCATCAAAACAAGGTAAAAAAAATACCATCTGTGTATGATTTTCTGCTTTTGTTACTTGATTTATGGTTCTAGCTTAGTAGAGAATAATCTTTCCCTAAAGGCCAGGCCCGTAATGAGTGGTAGCGAGGGAAGAACGGATGCCCCTAAATTTTTTTTTAAATGTAAATGGCTAAACGGGCCTGAAAAGCACCTGTATGGGAGGGGGGCTGAGCTTACTCTCTTGAAAGAGAAACGAGGATAATTATCTCAGGAACGTTCAGTCAAATTTTTGCAGAATGCTGAGCAGTGTATAAGATAAGCCAAAAGTATCGTCTTTATGCAATAAAAAGATGATTTGGTGTTTTCTGTCATGCACGGTAGAAAATTTTTGCATGTTTCCTTAAGGGGTTAATTTGGACAGCATGCAAGCTTAAAACTCATGTTTTTTCGTTTTCTTTTCTACTTGTTTGTCCAACAAACCTTCACAACTTTCTTGGGAGGTGTTATGCAACCAATCTGGTGAAAATTGAGAGAAAATCTTCTCTTGTCCCTTTGATACCATCACCAGGACAAACATAAGTCGTGATGCATGCTGCATCTTATATACACCCCAGCCACTTGTTCTTAATGAAAATGTCTAAAATGCCACAAATCCAGACATTAACATTTTAGAAGCCCATATTTTGCAATGCATCCAAAAACATGTCTTAGTGAATGCAATGTGGCCAGTGGTATCCTCTTCTCAAGTGAATACAATTTTACTCGAAAAGATTGTTAATGTTGTCAAAGAAGGGTGTTGGGTGGTCTTGATCTATAGCACAGAAAGAGTTATCCACGTAATGTTTTCACAATAGTGTGTGTCCTATTTTATCATTTTGCCAATCTAAATAATGCAGGGTCACTATAAATCAATGATGTTGAAATTTCCGAATGTTCGTAAAGCGCAGCCTCAAGCAGCCTCTCGAGTCTCAATTTATGAAATCTGGGCAGCACATACCTTCCCAAAATAAAGTTGAGTACCCTCCCCAGGAGCCTCCTCTATAATAAATGCAAAATGATAACCTTACGATATGATACATTATTTCTTTCCTACTTGATGGAAAACTTGTAATTGTATGCGACTTTCAGATTTCTTTCTATCGTAAGGTGGTAACCTTTCAGGTGTACTCTGTCACCTATTGCTTGCGTGGCTGTTGAGTTAATGATTTAATGAATTAAATCTTTTCCCTTATTAAATATGGGTCAAAGAAGTCAGAATAAGTTATTTCACAAATACAAACATAAAATATTTGCTGTTTTGAACAGATTTTCAATATTTCAACTTTGATGCTTTATGCTTATTGATGAGTTCCCTACATAAATATAATAATTTGCTTATTCTTTAAATTTAAAACAGACACTCAGATTCTTCAAAGCTTTCAGAGGTATTTGGAGGCACTTAAACCTCTCTCTGAAAAGAGGAATTCCTTCCAACACATGAAGGAAGTTGCAAAAGTGGCAGTGCGGCTAGCCACTATTGAGGGAAGAAAGGCACCTCAACTGAAGTGGATATTTTACGCAAGTGCTGAGTCAATCCTGAAGTGAGTAAGATTATATGGTATTCCATTGCAAATAAGAGAAATGAATCTTTGATGTTTATGTCCATATATCCCTTACGCCAGTATGATCAGTTAATGCCCACTACATGTTTGACTACCTGTTCGATTCCATTTTTATGAAACATCCTATTATATACTTTAATGGTATATAACACAGCACACCCAAAACTCAGATTTATTATAGAAAACTATTAATAGTTTATGGTTCTAAGACCCCTTCCTTTGGCAGGTACGAGTAAAATCGCCAAAACTCACCGAGATGATTCTAGACAATGCAATGGCGGACATAGAACAATCTAGACTGGACAGCACCCGTTGGGTAGCAAACATGGGTATATTCGCATGTGCCTGCAGAAACCTTTGATCCCTGGGGTCAATATACCCAACATTCACATCTGGTGCCCAGGGTGCAATAAGCTCATGTGGTTCTTGAATTTCGGACGGTCCTATATTAACATTGATCTTCCTGTATCCCTTGATTTGACCTATGAGATCAGATAACAAAAATACACATTCAGGGGTCTGAGCGGTAAAGCCCATCAAGTTTTGTGCTATGAAGATGCTTTGAGTTTGACTTATGGGATTTCCATACCTTTTAACATTGGCCTTCTGGGACCTTTAACTTTGACCTCTGATTGAGATACACAAAATGCACATGGGCTATAATCAGCAAGTTTGCACTCCGATGCTGCTCTGGATCTTGTGTTATGGGACTACATTTCACCTTTGTCCCACTGTAGCTTGAACTGTGACCTGTGTGATCAGATACCTAAAAGGCACATCAGGGTCTCAGGGCTATACGCCTGCAAAATTGGGCCTGGGGCTGCTGTGGGTCTTGAGTTATAGGTGTCCTTATGTTTTAACTTTGGTCACTGTATCCGCGTGACCTGTGACATCTGTGGTTGAGGTACCCAAATTGGTCACCTATCCTGTGACCCTTGACCTCTGTGGTTGAGGTACCCAAAGGCATATTTGGGGGCCCCATAGGCTATAAAAGCCTACAAAGTGTGGGCCCACCAGGTGCTATGGTTTCATGAGTTATGGGGGGTCTGTGCAAGCGTAGTTAGAAGAAGGAAAGGAACTAGAGCATGGTGCCCCTGGTATCACTTAAAAACTTAGTCCTCTGGGATCAAGATACACAAAATGCACATCAGGGGCTGGGGCTGTAAAGCCCATCAAGTTTGGTCCCTGCAGCCCTTGAACTTTGACCTCTGTAGAAAGAACCCAAAAGTCACATTAGAGGCCCATGAGCTATCTGTACACAGTTTGTTCTCTGAGACTTGCTGTATTTCTTGAGTATGGGTGGTTCCTTACATTTAACGGTTGGCCCCTGTGAGACCTGGAACTTTGATCTCTGGGATCGAGATACTCAAAAGGCAATCAGGGATCCGAGGGGGCTCTATAAGCCTGCACAATTTGGGCCCTGGGGCTGTGGGTTCTTATAAGTTATTGGTGTCTTAGATTTTAACATTTGGCCCTGGAGCCCTTGACCTTTGACCTCTTGGGTTGAGATACCCAAAAGGCACATTGATGCCAGAAAGCTATAAACTACCATATTTATATTCGCATGTTACACATGGAATATAAAAAGACGGAACAGTGTGCCTTAGCAAACAGGTATATTGCAATTTGCATGTATCATGCAGAAACCTTTGTTTTCAGTTTCAGTTAGTTATTCACCATAGACAAGATTATAAATGTAACAGAAATACATGTGGTAGGAGACCATAACAGAGCATTTGCTCGAATTTCAATGGCCACCTTGGACTAATTAAATGTTTAAGTATAAATCGTGCAAAACAAGGACATTACACAAAAAACAAAAACCATAAGGAAAGTGCATACAAGACAGACGAGATAGGTGAGGACAGACAAGTATGATTGGACAATATGATAAGATAATAAAAATAGCAATACTGAAAAAAGTAAAAGAGAAATTGAGACTTATATTACATAATTACATTTACATATCCATGCTCATACAAAAATTCATCACATCCATGAGAGAAAAAAACCTTAAAGAGATGGAGGAGATTTTTTGAGGATCGAATCTCTCAATTTGCAATCGCAATAGCCGCATACACCCAGCAAGACAGGCTGACGTGCATAATAACATCAGTCAAAAGACTAAAAAAAACTCTAAGTTTTGAACCTAGCTCGCCACTGCTAACATCCCCCACAAAAGCAGCATTTTTTTTCATTCGCCACGAAACACTAAATCATCATCTTACTGATCTTATATAAAGATGGTCACTGGGGTCTAGATACACAGCAATGCACAGGACCAGTTCCGAATGGGGCAATAAGCCCACTAAGTTTAGATCGATCTCATGTGGTTCTTGATTATGGACAGTACCACTAAAACCTTCTTTTTTTGAACCCATATTTTTTCCCTTGAACTTTGACCTCTAGATATAGTTACAGGCCTTGTCTTTTAAAAAACCTACTTGTGCTAAAAAAAGCCTTTTGAAGATGAGTCAGGTGTGCTGTAGGTGGTGCATTTTGGTATCAAATTGGTTATCCTTTACCAGATTGTAGGTGTGCTGAAATCGCACACCTCAAGACCGTTTTAGGTGTGTGATGGTGTACGTGCTATCGCACTCCCCAACCACATCCCAACGCCTCAAAAGACAGGCCTGAGTTACCCAAAACGCACATCTGGGCTCTGAGCACTAAAAGCCCCACAAGGTTTTGGGCTCTGAGGCTGCTTTAGGTTATTGACTTATTGATGGCCCTTCATTTCAACTTTGGTCCCTTAGCCCTTTCATAACTGACCTCTAAGATCGCGATACCCAAAAAGAAATCATGGTCGAGGTATAGCCGTGCAAAGTTGGGCCCTGGGGCTACTTTAGCTCTTGAGTTTTAGGTGTCCTTAGATTTTAACACTTGTCTCCTGTAACCCTTGACCTTTGACCTATGGGTCGAGATATCTAAAAGGCACATTGGGGGCCCCAAGGGCTAAGTTTGGACCCTGAGGCAAGAAATCGCTGGTGCAGTCAGCAACTCTTTTGTGGTCATTGGACTGGGATGCAAAGGCAGTAGGGGCCCCCTAATTCGACTCCCACCCAAGATGTCAGATCTTTTATTTCTATAGGTGAGGTGACCTCAATATTTACGAACACAAGTTAGCACCTGGTCTACTGACATGTTAGAGGTGTGAAGAATATGCCCATACAGTTACAGCATTCAATAGCCTTATCAAGCCTGATTGAGCTTGAATTTTAAAAGCACGCATCCTGCCGGGCAGTGTTTTGTTCGTTGCCCGGCGTTGACGTCACATGTCAACTCATCTTTAACCATTACCCCCTTCCATACCTCCCCAGATATGAGAACAGTGTTAGGGTTAATGAAATTCCAAAGCATGAAATTTCACATTTAGTGAATGGTGGGCTTATCAGAAAAGATAAAAACCCATTTTTGTGTATCTGTCTGTTTTTTTATTCATTGAGAAAGGGGTACCTGTGTTGGTACCCCAATGCAAATGAGTTGTGTCAGACTATTTTGATCACATTTAGGGTCATGCTCTGTAAGCTCTAGTTGATGTTTCTTATTTTTTTTTTATCTGACCATATTATTTTACTTTGATTCAGAATGAAGTCCTCGATGCTAAAGGAGTACACCATCTATACTGTCAAACATTACTTCAACAGTGTGCTCAAATTTGCACGATACGTGAGTTTTGACATTTACAGCCTTCGGGTGTTGAATGTCCAAACTTCTGCTATTCAACGCTTGAAAGAGCACATATCTTTTGTTATGAAGAACATGGCACCTGAGTGTGCCTTACGAAGAAGCGAAAACAAAGAGAAAACAACAGGTAAAAGGTTTGGTCAAATTTAACAAGATATAACCACATCAACACACACAATACCATACAATAAATAGGTGTACGTAAACTCTGGTGCCAAGTATCACATCAATTATCAACAACTCTTTCAGGCCCCACATAAACTTCAAAAAAATCTTCAAAATTTTTGACACAGAATGTTTACCACACCCACCAAGTTTCATTATACCACAATTTGACAAATTATAGTCAGGGACAGAATAAGTCAACCAATTGCGCGTCTGACGTAATTTGATGGTGCAGAACAAATCTCGGCTATGAAGAATAATATGTAGATGTGTTAAAGGTGCAACAAGAGATTTCAAATAACAGGTGTCCCAAAAAATGTGAAAATTCCGGCTTTTTGCACTGGTCTAAAGCTTTCTATAAAAAATATCCCCAGCTGAAATGATTAAGCTGAGAACTGTTTCATTTGTACAAAAAGTGAAATTTTTAATTTCATATAGGAGCAAATATAAAATCCAGCTTATGTTTTCTATTGAAATATAAGCATATACAAATCAACTTTTGTTTTCATTTTGAGTTATTTCTGCAGTCAAATAAAAGGTAGGGAATCTATTGAGTGTCTAATCTATATGGAAACATACATATCACAGAAAATACAGATGACTTGAAAACTTTTGTTGCACCTTTAAACTGAATAAAACAGAAAATTTACTTACGTGAATTAATGTGCCCATGAGTCGAAAACCCAACTCAAATGGAGCATTTTTTGACATTTTAAATCATATTTTGTTCAAACATGCCCTGCCCATACAACACTTTCAACCCAATCACAATCCGCATCACACTGATTGACAAGCCTTCACATACACGCAAATGGTCGCTTAATTATGTCCCGATTATAAGCTCAGTTGCCTCAAAGAATACACTTTAATTGGCACACACGCCCTTTGACCCCAAATATGATTCGCACAACATGACCTCTCACCACAATCAGCCACCACAATCAGAGTCACCAACATTGTAACAATTTCGTTGTTTCATTTCATACCTGATATGCAAAACAACCCCATCTTCCTCTCCCAATACCAGAGTCTTCTCCTTCCCAACACCACATCTTCCTCCCCAACACCATCTTCCTCCTTCCCAATATCCATCTCTCCTTCCCAACATCCCATCTTACCCCTACCCTATGTTACCCTCCCTATATTTTACTTATTTAAAGGGGACACAAGCGAACCATATATTGAGAGTACTGGGCAAATAGTAACCTTTAGGGGGGCTAGGTAGGTTAAATGAGTGTGTGTTAGTTATATTTATGCCACATGGAATGACATGGGTAGCCTACTAGGTAAAAAAACCTATTTTATATTTTGAGATAATAATTTTAAGTAGATTCATACACATGTAAGGGATAACATAGAGGGGTAGGGACGATTTTTCTAACATGTAAATTGACCAAATCCCCCTGCCCTCACTATCTAACTCCCTATCTCCACATCCCTCTCTAGATCATAGCCTCCCCCAATTTGCGTGTCCTTTGTGATAAAGATTCATGAGGTAGACTAGAGTAAAGACTCTTTTAACAAGGAATATAAAAGCTGTACAATCCTTGTAACCTTTGATCCTCTTATGAAGATTTCATGCTCGGCTAATGCCATTGCGTCTTAATGAAGATGAACCCCATTCCCTCCTCTTCCTTTCCGTGTTACTCTCCCCTTTTGTTGCGTGCCCTTGATATCACTCCCACCATTCAATCTAGCACTTTCACCCTATCCGACCCTCTTCATCGGCTCATCTCTCCGGAGTGTCAAGTTGTTAACCCATAAAAAAATAAGGACTGTATTTTCCCTCACTCCCTCCTCCCCTTCCTCACTACCTTCACTCCTCCCTTCCTTCCCCACTCACTCCCCCTTCCCCCACTCTCTCCTTCCATAACTCTCTCCTGTCTTAATCGATCCATCACTAACTCGCTCCTTCCCTGATCTGCATGAACTCACTATCCACTCACTGAGTGCCACTCACTATTCATTCCCGCACCTCCTCTCTCCCGCCATCCCTCACTCTAGACTTACCTCAAGATCACTCCTTCCACGTAAATCTGTCGGTCTCGGGCCTCTTCTTACTCCTTGTTGATTATAGCTCCCGTGTTATTGTTTCTTTTCTGTCTATGGAAGTACATCCTTCCATTTCATATTTTTTTGCCAAAATTTCAAAGTGCTGATTTTGCTATTATTACTAATTGTATTGTGCATATCCACTCAAATATTTCTTACTCCACTGTTCTATCCCTCTCCAAAGCTCATCATTTTGGCATTCACTTTTCCCCTCCCTATTGCGTAGTATTCTCAAAATCCATTTTTCTTCAATCTAAAAAAAATTGACGTTACAGTGGATTTATGTTGTTGATTTGATCAAAAACCTTTGTTTTGCTTAAAATAAGAGTAACCCAGTTGTTTGTTCTGTTCTTGTTAGTACTTTGTGAAGTGACAGGGCTAAATTTGAGTTTATAACTAACTGTCATCTCACCAGATAAACATGGAATTTACAGGCAAGTGGGACCAGGCCTTTCAGTTCGAGGTTAACCAGTTTGAGGTTAACCAGTAACAACAGGAATCACACCAGTTGAGTCGAATTGGCACAGCACAAAATTTCTCAGTGCTATGCCCTCGCCATCCACCAGAGAAAATACACTCGTAAGGCTTTGGTGACACAACCAATTCGGATTTGATTGTGTTTACGCCTTAAAAACATCTCCAAATTGCCCAAATTACACCCCTATTTCGGGAGTTCGCTCTATATATCAGACTCGAACCTACCTACCCCCACTACTAAAATTTAATCACCAACAAAGAGAAATGCAAGCCCCTTGTGATACACAAAACACAAAATGCAGGAATAATGCCTCGACCATCAAAACGACAACCAGCGTGCTAGCGCAAGGGGTTTGAAAACAACTGCCTAAAAGGGCCAAATTTTAAACAAAATGCACAGTCTTCTGGGACTACCTTTTTATTGCCTTTAATTTATTAATTTTCAAAACTAAATGGCATCAGATTACTTAAATCAAAAATGGCTTCTCTGAAAATGGAAATTTGCTGCACTGTAAGAAATCGAAACTGTACTAATTTATTGTGGTAAAGTAAATCGGTGTATTTATTGATGTCTTTTCACAGCCCAGTAATGGACGGTGATTGAAAAACATGCCTTCAGGCAGCAAGGCACCAAGACCAAGATCACAGAACTCAATGGTACTATCACTTATGCCAAGAATTGCAAAAAATTATAGCTAAATATTTAAATTGGCTGTAACTTTGATCATGATAGGTGTACCCCAAAATAAGCATTAAGGTGGTGGGTCTTCCTGATCTAATAAAAGTTATATCTAAGTTGATTGTGACAGTTTACTTGTGACAGGAAAGGTCACTTCCCAATCTAACCGCATTCAAAAGCTTGTATCAGTGGTTGAAATTTGGTCAAAGTGATTTGGCATTTTGCATTTTATAATTTTTTAGAAAAATGCTGTTCAATTGGCTTGTGCAACAATTGTTTGCACCCAATCTGTGTACAACCCAAGGAAAAAAGAAACTTGGGTGTGTTGGAATCAGGAAGGTTGAAATTCTGATTTTTTTTACTTTAACGCGGCAATTCAAAAAAATTTCCTCACACCAAAACAAGTACAGCTAAATACACTACTCATACTAATCACCTCAACACTCACATCCGAGGGTCCAGCAGCCTTTTTTGTTTTCATTTCTCCGATTGCCTTCACTTCTTCCCGGCTGACCCTCTTAACTGGCCCTTCCATCATATCAGCCTCTACCTTCTGATCTCACTAATTCTTGTCATTCTGATTCTCTCTCTTTCCAGACTACCTTGATCTCTCTCACTGAAAATCATCTTTACATCACTTCCTCTCATGAATACTTTTGATTCTATAAATTCAAAGAGCATAAATATCAGAGTCAGTCCTTTTTTAGTCGCTCTAGTGATCAGATATTACCAAAAAATGATCTTCACTTCCTTAATCACATTTAACATCAAATGCATGGCATTTTCCTTTAAAAAGTACTACTCTATAATTTTGTATTAAGATCCCGAATTTTTGTGACAAATCTAGTTCAACTTCACAATTCTCTTATTATTGCAGGACTAATCAACAAGGGCATAAAGCTGACCCAACAACAGCAGCTAATCTACAGGGATATCATCATACAAAATCTAAATCTTGACAATGGGCAACGGACAGGCGCTATTATAAATGTCACCTTGGACGAGTTCAATAATGCGAAACGCATTAATGGGAAATACGTCGTTGATGTAAATTCTGTTTTAATTTTAAATATCATACGATTACATTCACAAATCATTTATATTCCCCAGGTGTGAATGTTCAGCAAATATAAAACCTTGGAGGGGAAAAAATGTTTATCTGTGCAGATCAAACCAGTGACCTGATGATCTGTATATGCATGTAACATGTGTATAATTATAGTAGATTCCAATTGATGGTAGAGTTATGTGCGGAGTTTGGACTTTGTCCATTACTCAAAATAGGGGACAGAAATACCCAGAAAATCTTCGATTTCTTCCTCGCAATACAAGAGAGATATCGGATTGAAAGAAACTGGCCAACTACAAATAAAAGTTGCGTTGTTCATCCAGTCAATACTATGTATTTTATACTATGTGATGCATAGTGTGTCTACCCCAGAATTGGTTTTAAACATTGCCTACCAAAAACATATCATAAATTTTAGAATGCTTCAGTCACCTGCGTGTTACAATGCAGAACTTTTATCTTCACTATTCATAAAATCAGCTTTAACCTGCTTTCACTGAAACTATTCCTGGATTTAGTTTGTGCTTTCTTTGAACATTCTAGGGTTTATGCTTTGACTATTGATTGGGACTGTGAATGGCTTAACCGCTCAGGGTTGGCTATAGCGCACATCATACCACAAATACATGTACACGGACTAAAGATTTTATATACTAATATCCCCTCAATTCAATACCTCCACCTACAAAAAATAGAGGCTATTACACTATCCACTGAGAATCTAGTATAAACACATGCAGAGAGCCTGTGTGCAACCATGCAATTAGAGAATAAAAGATCAGATTTTATGTGTTGCCCATCTTAAAGGTGCGTGTTCCGATCGTCTTTGGGACACCCCTGATTTACCGGAAGTAGTATCGATTTTGATATCTGGTGAAAGGTTGTATTTTTCTCATTGTCGTCCTGAAATTTGAGCCCTCAAATCCATTTCATTCCCAAGATATGAACAAAAAAAAAAACACTGTTTTAGTGGTTAACCATCAATATTAGCACAGTATTGAATAGGGCTTTGCAACATGTATTATTGCATCTACCATAAAAACTGCAAGTTTGTTTCCCACGGTACTTGAAGGGGTGTATGTGCAAGTGCCAGGCTCTCATATCAAGTAGAGAACACAATACACATAAATCGGAACAAGCACCTTTAAAGGATCTTGATCGTGTCTCGTGTACTCATCATTCAAATTTGGAATGGCTTAAATTGTGGTGTAGTTATGTAATCCCACTTGTTCTCAAAACCAATGAAGCAAATCAGGTATATTTTGAATAGTGTGTGGAGAAAAAGACAAATATAACAAAAAAAATTGAATTTTTAAAAATTTGAAATTTTAACATCAAGTAAGAACATTGCATTTTTAGGAAAATGCTGTACAATTTATCCCAACTGGTAAATAATTTGAAAATTACAATTTTTTTTCTTCTTTTTTGTATTTTAAGGTGAAGAAACACAAGACCTTGGTCACCCATGGGCCAGCCCATCTGGTAATGGACCAAGAATGGTGGGAACACCTTACCACTTATGTGAATAAAATACGCCCCCAATCAGACCATAACAACGTCTTTGTGAAATCCAACGGGAACATATGCCACGGTCTGTCGCAATCGTTAAGCACATCGTGGCAGAACATTACTGGCTCTTCAAGGCCAGTGGCCAACACATTGGTGCGGCATCAAATTTCTTCAGCGTTAACTTTTTTTCTGTGTGACCTCAATACATATTGGTTAACATTTATCAGTTTAACCAGCAAACATATCATCCACTCATGCCCCAAACAAATTGCATTGTTTGCCTGTTACAGGTCCTGTACAATGACACCTTCCCTCACAATGATGTGTGTGTGTGTGTATGTGTTGTGTGTGCTGTTGCAAAGCCATAAGCCTTGATCAGACTGTCTGCTAAGAATCAAAACTACTTACTCTTATTTTCACATACTGTCTGACATTTATTCTCATTTGAACATTGCCTTTGCAGTTTTGAAACCAGTGCTTTAGCATTGAGGGGTTACCCTTCTAGAGTAAGATCAATAAGCAAATAAATTCGTACACTCCCTGGTTGTTTGTTGTGCACACTCGATCCAGTGGATACCTAGTCTAGATATAAACACAAACCCATCGTGGTCAGTGTAAGTGTTTGTGCTACTAATGGCGAGCTCCTTGTTCAAAATGCTGTGGTTTAATCTCTCCGTGTACAGTGACCTAAAAACATTACCCAAATAAAAAGTGGTATCTTCCAATTGATGGGTAACGTTATCATTCCATCATAGAGAATAACCAATATGGACACTCTGTTTTACTGACTTATTGTTCATGGACCATATCTTGAGATACTCAACAATATTAACATTTTTTAGGCAATATGCTCATTATCATTCTTCATGATAAAAAAACAGAATCGTAATTGAAAAAAAAAACATGGAAAATTCAACTTTCATTTTGGTTAAAGTTTATTATTTGGGGTCACCCGGTATAAAACAGAATTTGCAACTGTACAAAAAAACGACTGCAGATATTGGACAAGTTGCTTCGCCCAAGTTGGCCTTTGAACTTGACCACGATAGCCCTTCCTGACGTCCCCAATGTGCTGGATGCCGCCATTAGCTCTCCAACGATGGCCCTTGTAGTACAATCTCTTTGTCGTTCTACAGTGTAACCAGCCTCCCCTCCTCATCGGATTTAGTTAGAAACCCGATGTGGTGACGGTTTAGTCGCCGACGAACACATCGGCCCTGGACAGGTAGTACTGGTTACCCAGGATAACCAGTAAGCAGGCCCAACCTCAAAGATACCTGACCTGACTAGGTATCCTGACCTGACCTGACAGGATAACTGACCTGGATACCGACTACTAGATCACCTGACTACTGCCCTGGCTACCTGACCTACCAGAACTAGTCTGATACAAATAAATAAAGTTGGTATAATCCCGGTAGAATATGTCTTTCAGCAATCATGTCGATAGAATCATGTAGGATACGCTTTTGTCGACACTAACATAAATCCAATCATACCTTATTTCACAACCATGTACTAGATTAATGTGGTTAATGGCAGCCCACGCCACTTTACTGATACATCGATTACCTCCAAAGCCGTCCTAAATGCTACTATCCACCAACATTACTCTATTCCCTGGAAAGTTAATTGTCAAAACATGCTGGTATTGTTCTTTATAAGTTTGTACCAATGAACCCCTTGATTTCTGTTTTATGAGTAAAAAATTTTTTGGCTTATCCTGCGGTTTGGGAACCCAACCGGATGGATAATGGACCTTGTTGCCAGGCCCACATTCGCCACAGTGTCGAAACAGCACAGCAGTCATATGTCATTCACATGCACCAAATCATCTGCATCCGGCATATGACCTAATAACATCAGTAAGGACTGTACTTCTGTAATTCACTAAAATGAACTGATTCGCAATACCCTTCATTATCACATCACCCTGCAAATGCATGCTATATTGGAGATATTATGTAACACTATAACAATGATGTTAACTTACCCTATAAGGCCGGGGGGGGGGGGGTGTCGGAAGCTGCTCCCCCAAACAGGTTTGTCGTATCACACCCATTTGTTATTTTTTTCATGCCAAAAAACTGCATGACTTTCTTTGAAGCCTTGCGATCGATTTAAAGACCATTTTGAACAAAATCGGACCTACGTTTATGACGCGGCGTTCGTAATCCAGTTTTTTTAGCTAAGGATACAGTTACACTATGTTTCATCTTAATATTTGTAGTAAGAGCTGTGTGTGCATACTTTGACATCATCATCGTCAAAAATCCAACTTTTGCTTAAAAAAAAAAAATGGCGAAAACTATTAAATTCACCATTTTTTTCAGATTTTTGCATGACGTCATACAAGGTATCTTTGGGGTCCTTTTTTTTGAATCAATGGACTCGTCTGGGAGGGTCATAGCTATGCTGCTATGATAGTCATCAATCCTTTCCGAGATACTAATGCAGAAACACCCCCCCCCCCCCCCCCCCGCGCCGATTCTTGGAAATTTTTGCCCGAAATCCATGCTCCAGGAGCAATATTTGTTCAACTCGTCTCATAGGGGCGCAGTCAATTATTATGTGTGCGCTTTTATTCCGTTCAATGGTATATTGAAGTATTACAAAAAGAACACTTCCTGCCGGCTCGGATTGTGTTGCGTGTGTCTGTGTGGGGGGCCGCTCGTCTTGTTATCTAAAGGTCGTGGGTTGGATCCATAAAAACCTCAGAGTTGTTGGATTGAAGTAGACAAATATTGATAGCTGGCCTTATGAGATAATAGACGGTACATGTTCCTGGAGCAGGAATTCGGGCCACGAATCCCGACGTGCCCCCCACCCCCTATTCCCCCTATCCCCCCACCCAAGTTGAGTGAATCATTGAATATTGTCCTGATTTAAAATTAAGCCACTCTGTTGTCATGACTTGAAAAAAAAATGTTAAAATGAAAACCCAAGGGTGTTTTTAAATCCATCCCATGATGCATAGCATGTGCCTATATACCGTACTGTACAAGCACCCATGTCCAGTACTTAGAGAAAAGTGGTTCAAGTACTAACAGCTTGTGTGGGCTACAATGAGAGTTAAAGTTGGGGTTTTTTTATGTGGTAAAATGGGCATTGTTTTATGTGATCACAATGAAACCCTATGGATGTTGACATTTCCCAAAACTGGTTGCATTGTGGGATTGACTCACAACACCCTCTGAAATGTTACCAATGTACAATGTATTTACAATGTCTAGTACTGCTCCTATTACATCTTTGTGGTGAGTTTCCAATAGTTTTCAGTCAGTCCCTGAGGTCACAGTACCCACTTGGATAACCGTAGAAATTTTGTTGTACGAGGTCAGAAGGCATGGGATTTGCACAAACACAAAACGACACCGCTTCCTTGCTCTTTGTATATTCCCCACATAGGTCTGTAGTGCAAATCGGTGATTGTTTTTCGCCATGTTAAAGTATTCATGTTCAAACTGGCAATCTATGAACCGTGGTCTTCGCTTTCTCAAAACAGATACAGCTTCACGTGCACAGACTTTTTTACAGATAAGATGTCCCTTTATGATTTGGTCAACTTTAAAATGATGTGGGGCTCCTGAATTTGTCAAGACCACGCATTATTTAAACACGATATTTTTCCCTTTTCATCCTTGTTTTTCAACCCCAAAAATATTATTATAATTATAATTATACCATCTGAGGTATGAAGTAGACTTTTAGCAACATTTCTGCAATATTTGTAAAATGAAACAACGTATTTACGAGCCACAAAAACGAAGTTGTTTCAAACGTTTTCTACCAACTGGAGAGGTCAGCGCGGCACCATTGTTTTCATGTGAAAAAGAAAATAAAGCATGCCAGCGTGATCTGCTGTCTGACTGTTTTAATGTTTAATCAGTGAACACATACTAAAAAAACACAAGACATGATTTGTGCAATTAAAGGTGCAACAAGAGATTTTGGGAGTTGAAACACTCTATATCTGTTTCAACTCGTTTCAGAAGAAAGATCGTCAGAAAGAGAAAGGAAGCAAATCTGTCAAGCCACCCCATACAGTAACAAATGCTACAGGTAAAGTATATAAATGTTTAAGACCAAATTTTTGGTAACCTGGCCCGAAGAATGTCTATTTTGTTTGTCACTTAGAATAATATGTGAGAACAATACCATTGACAAATGGATTGCCCTACTTGATTAAAGTTACATTATCCTCTGTGGCAAGTGTATGCCATTGCAAAGTTCTCAGAGAACATTATAGATACATTAGCCTTTCATCAAGGCGGTGCACTTTATTTTTATTTCCTACAGTCCCTGTACATAATGTGGTATAGCGCCCTCTCACAACGAGTCTCTGGCACATCACCTTTCTGCATTTTTTTTTGTGAATCTTCCTTAACTTTCCTGGGACCTGATTGAGCAATACAGAGTAAGCCGCCGGATGAATGCATTGCGGTCAAACAAATGTGCTACTACCGTCTAGCGGCATTGTTTTGTGTTTCTGTCGGGTATTTTTAAAGAAAGGGTTCAGTTAAAAGATAATCTTGGCAAGATCAAATTAATAAGTACAATCTCCTATTATGATAACCACATAATACTTGACACATTATGTTTGCACAGAACATCCCTGTTTGTGCAAAGATGCCTCGCTCCGCTCAGCCAAAGCTTCGCCTTCCACACGCGCCTCCGGTGATACTGATTGGGGAGTCTTTGACAAAGACTAAATGCAATTTTAGCAGTCTTAAGATGCAACAAGATATTTCACATAACAGGTGTCTCTAAAAATGTAAAAATTATGATCTTTGCATGCTGTAAAGCTATTAATCCGTATCAAAAATAACAATGTGAAAGGAATAATTTATGATTTCTTTGGTATCACATTTTGAAATCTTTCATTTTTAAGCCATTTTTGTAGCAAAATATAATGTAAGAAATCTATTGAGTGCATCTTATCTATATGAAACCACTACATATGACACAAAATACGGATTGCTGGAAATCTCTCGTTGCACCTTTAAATTTTAATTCCTTTGTTTAGAAACCACAATGAAAGAAGTAGAAGGAATTAAAGAATTTGAAGAAAGGGAAGCAGAAGAAATGGAAGAATTGGTAGAAGCAGGAGAAATGGAAGAAATGGTAGAAACAGGAGAAATGGAAGAAGAAATGGAAGCAGCAGGAGAAATGGAAGCAGCAGGAGAAATGGAAGCAGCAGGAGAAATGGAAGCAGCAGGAGAAATGGAAGCAGCAGGAGAAATGGAAGCAGTAGGAGAAATGGAAGCAGCAGGAGAAATGGAAGCAGCAGGAGAAATGGAAGCAGCAGGAGAAATGGATGAAATGCAAGTGAAAGAATTGGAAAAGAAGCTTAGGTGCCAGGTATCCCTTGGAAAAAAACTAAGGGAAGAAGAGATGGGCGACATCGTGAAGACATGGCAGCAGACATATAAATCAGTAAGTTTTTTTTTAATAGGGTTATGGTATATTGCTGAAAGGATGAACGCCAGGTTTGTGTATGTTTGCTTGTTTTTATGTTAGCATGCTTTAGCAACAATCTCAAAATGCAAATTTTTGGTAAATTTCTAGTCTCATTTTGATTGGTGAAACATTTAATTATTATGTACCACATTTTTTTTTTACCATTAAAGGTGCAACGAGAGATTTTGAGGCACCCAAATATTGTGTCATAATAGTAATTTCATATAGATTAGACACTCAATAGATTCTTGACTTGTATTTTGCTACAGAAAGGTCTTAAAAGAGAGAAAAAGGGCGATTTGGATTTGCTTGTATTTCAATGTAAAACATAGGCTGAATTTCGTATTTGCTCCTATACAAAATTAGAAATTTCACCATTGTTGTACCAAAGAAACATTTCTCGGCTTATACTCCTTTCAGATGGGGATATTTTTGATGGAAAGCTTTACATCAGGGCAAAAATCAGTACTTTCCATTTTTTAAGGGACACCCGATAAGTGAAATCTCTCGTTGCACCTTCAAAATTTCACCGCCACACACCCACCTCCACCAAAAACCACACACACATACAGCTACATTGTGGGGATATTTGATGTTGTGCATTGTGGGGGTATGAAATTTGTGTAGCAATGCATTGTGGGAGTGTGTGTGTCATTGCAACAGTGTATGCATCTCTGGGGGGTAGGTGCACTTAACACACACAACACACAAAAACAAACACAATCATTTAGGGAGTATTTTTTATTATATTTTTTTTTACGCTCACGATATCATTTTAGACCGTTTTAAAGCACTGCATAGTTTGCAAATATGCCCACAATGTATGCCTGGAAAGTTCACACACACACACCCACATACATACCCACACACACTACACACATACACACAGACTGAAAATGTCCATAAAAATACAGCTAGTTGAAACTTGCAAATCCCCTGACTTAAGAATATGACGTAGAATATGATTTTTGAGGGTTTGGTAGCCAATGTTGACTACATTAGTTTCATGACCATAAAACAATTTGAAGTGACATTGAAATGACCTTCAAAATTTTCAGCACTGAATGTTAACCACAATTATCATGACCATCCAAGCATTCTTTGATTGGACCTTGATATGACCTTTGATGACACAGATGACCTAGAAATAACCTTGAAAAAATTTTGGTAGCAAATGTTGATTACACCGACCAGGTTTCATGACCATACAACCATGTTTAGTGATTGTACCTTGAATGACCCCACATGACCTTTAAAATTTTCAGCACTGAATGCTGACCACACCCACCAAATTTCGTCATCCTACCACAAGTTTAGTGAATTGGCATTAAATTACCCCATAATTTCATAATTTTTGGGCACTTAATGTTGTCCTCAGCTACCATGTTTCATGATCTCATCACAATTTGATTAATTGTGATGCATGTGCACCTACCATATGCGATTGGTTCATTTATACACATGTGGCCAGTCAAACTAAAAAGATCCTATTAATTAATGGCAATTGTTTTCAATAATAAATATATCATGTATTTGATTCATACATTGTGCATTGTAGTAAAAATGGTAAAAAAAATAGAAAATAATTGCTTTTCATGAAACATTTTCCCCATACAGAACAAAGGACCTCAGCAGAACCTATTGTCACCTTGTTCATCACACGCCCTCTGGCAGGTGTTTGGAAGTGACATCCGTAGTGGAAGGGTTTCTATGACAAGGGTAAAGGTTATATACACATTAAAAGACCGTATGTTGTATTTTACCTGCTTGTAATTTAAGCATTTAAATGATCCCAATCGAATCAATGCAATGCTGGCAAGTAACACAAATTCATTAATTTTTAATTAGAACTGCATAGTCCCCATCCTGGTGAAAATTTGTGAAACCAATTTTATACAGCCAGTAAAAAACCTACATTAACACTTAACTGCATAAGGGGTTTGCACTTCTGTTAGTGCATAAGGGGTGGGTGGGGGGCTTCTAGGGGCCCATTCATAATATAAGCACTTTCCTAAAGATGAAGTCCACCACGTGTTAGGATGATTCAAAGATATCAACAATAAAAAAATAAAAACTGAGAAAAAAATGTACAGTAAGAAAATTAGAGCAAAACATTTCAATTTTGTGTCAAATGTGCGAAAAAGACACTAATTCGTTTCTGCATTTTCTTCGGCACTGATTCATATAGACTTCTGCCGATTGCTTTAATTGGTGAAGAATGAACTATATTTACCATATTAAGCACAAACATAAATGTCTTATGCCATTTTATAATTTTTAGGTTTACTTGTATAATTTACCATAGGTTCCTTTCATAAACTGCTATATGATGTATATAAAATATTATGACACAAATGGCCTACTATACTTTCCAAGAATTTTTGATTAATTATTTACTATGTTTGTGTCATCAGGTGTATGCATTATGAAAATCAGAATCACAGTAACTCTTAAGATTTTTTATTGTTGTCATGGGCACTTCCATTAGTGCATAAGATGGGCTCCTATGGACCCATGCTAATTAAACGCAAAAAACAACGCGATGGATTTGAATTTCTTTGCACCAATGCAAGCATAACTAAAAGTTAGACAAATACAGAAAATATAAACCAAATATGTTGCAACATTGAAAAACGTGGGCAAAAAAACAAAAAATGTGTCCACAGGAGCCCCTCCCTTATGCAGTTAAGTGTTAAGGAAAGATTTTTATTGAACGGTTTAACACTATTTTTGCTTGAATGTTTGCTTTAGTTGTTTAGAGATACTGCATAAGGTTATTTTTTTTTCATTTCATGATCATGATTAAATTTCTCAGATGTTTGTTTTCCTTCATCTCTGTGGTAATTATTTTGCACAATTACAGTACACTTGCCATCCATAAATTGTGAGAACTACTAAAGCTGGAGTTTTCTGTAAATAAATTGGAAATAGAACAAAATCAAACTGCACTTGTTTTTCAAGTTGAATAGAAAACAGTTCTATGGTTTCACCAAGTAATATTCTTTCCACCTCCATTGCATAGTCCTGTTAAAGATTAATTATTTCAATTTTAACTGCTGCAGCCTTATGTTTACTATGAATGAGCACAAGAGGAAATTAAATTTAATAGTATTCATGCAATGTGCATTTCTTGTTAGAATGGACCATATATACGCAGATGGATAGAATGATGTTAATTGGTCCATCCATAACTGGTGGCCAAAATGATCTATTGGAAATGCAATTATATCCCCTGATAAGTCATCACTAGAAAAATAAAAGTAAAATACATAAAAGGGGCTACATAAATGTGTTTTTTTTTAACTGCGTTATAATGGTCCGTGTTCTTGTTTGTTTTTTATTTTAAAGGTGCTTGTTCCGATTTATGTCTATTGTGTTTCTACTTGATATGAGAGCCTGGCACTTGCACGTACGGCCTATCAAGTACCGTGGGAAACAAACTTGCGGTTTTGATGGTAGACGCAATAATACATATTGCAAAGCCCTATTCAATACTGTGCTTATATTGATGGTTAACCACTAAACGGCGGTTTTTTGTTTATATCTTAGGAATGAAATGGATCTGAAAGCTCAAATTTCAGGACGACAAGGAGAAAAATACGGCCTTTCATCTGATATCAAAATCGATACTACTTCCGGGTAAATCAGGGGGTCCCAAAGACGATCGGAACACGTACCTTTAATTAGAAAACACTATCAAAACTTGAAAATTTGTTATTTCAATGACATGCATTCATTTACGCATTTATTAATTTATTTCCATCAGTACCAAGATCGTGTACGCAACCATCCGTACCTAAGGCACCACCACAAGTGGAAGAGACCTAAGTGTATGAAGACCCTCTACACCAAGGCCAAACATCTCTCAAAAAATTACTCAAATAAGGCTACCTGAACATTTTTTGTAACAACCCATTCAACTCCATGTTTATTTTCTTTTGACTATTACTTTTCCAGTATTCCATACCATTCAGTTAGACTGTCTTTAGAATAAGTCTCTAGAATTCTCATAAGTTACTTTTTCCAACTGAAGAATTAACAGAAAAGGAAGAAAACAACAGTGTTCAAAAGATATGTATCTCCATTCAATTGAGTGTTGTAATTATGACTAGCCAATTTAGTCTTTATTGGGCTGTGTTTGGTCGTATTACTTGCAGGTTATGTTAGAATACCAATACTAGTTCCAAACATGCAAAAATCTGATTTTTGATGATTTTTTTCATTTATCTGATTTATCAAATCACTGATAGTGCCTTTAAGCCATATTTAACGCTGGAGCCAGCTCACTGTTGATTGGTTGGGGTTTGAGAAATCTGTGTCCACCGGTGGACGAAAGGTAGGGCACTCATTGAGAATGTGATCCGCAGTCTGTGATGGAGAACCACATTGGCAGGCTGGTGATGGCCGCAGCCCCCATCGTGCATATTGCTGTTGAAGCGACTGACTCCTGTGTGAATCCGGTTTAAGGTGACCCATTTCCTTGCGTGGGAGATCGCTGCCAGGTGGTAGTTCTGTCTTAGGTGTACGGTAATAGAGAGTTGATCTGGTCTTGGAGTATCTAGCCAGGCAGTATTCCATGTCTGTAAGATGTTGAATGGGGAACTGGAGAGTTTATCAGTGTGTCGACAGAAAGGTCGGCGAGAGCACAGTCTCTGTCTGCTAAGTTGGTGTGATTTTTTGACAGTGTGATGCATCAGGTGCTTGTTGTCTAGCAGGGCCTGATTCACTAGTTTGTGTGTGTGGTGCTCTCTCCGAAGTGCTGCAGGTGCAATGGCTGAAAGTACTGGTAGAAATTCAGATGGAGTAGGGCTTTATTCACTAGTTTGTGTGTGTGGTGCTCTCTCCGAAGTGCTGCAGGTGCAATGGCTGAAAGTACTGGTAGAAATTCAGATGGAGTAGGACGGAGGCAACCAGTAATGGTTCTCAAGGTCTCGTTGAGTACTGTGTCCAGATTCTTTGTGTGAGAGCTGTTGCACCATGCTGGGGCGGCATATTCAGCAGTGCTGTAGACCAGAGCCAAGGTGGTGGTGTGTGGAGTCGTTGGGCTGGCACCCCATGAAGATCCAGCAAGTCGGCACAGGAGGTTATTCCTCTAAGATACCTTAGCGCATATGGTGATTTGAGGTGCTGCCGGTTAAGTAAGCTGCCGGTCAAGCTTCACTCCCAGGTAGGTTGGTGTAGGATTGTATGGCAGAGGCGCTTGATTTGAAGCTGGCAATGAGCCTCTTTGGTCTTGAGGTGGAAGGCAGTAGCGGTGGTCTTGGCTTCGTTCAGCTTCAGTCTCTAGGTCCTGAGATATGCTGCAAGTAGGGCCATATCTGCAGTGAGTGTGCTTTCTTCTTCTGTCCAGCTCCTGTCCGAGTGGAGAAGGGCAAGATCGTCGGCATAGCAATATTGTCTAGATGTTGTTTGAGGCAAGTCGCTTATATACAAGTTGAACAGCATAGGAGCCAGTACAGATCCTTGTGGTACTCCGTTCCTCAGACGACGCAGACAACTACTCTGCCCATCACTGGTTTTGAGAATAAAGCTACGGTTTGCAAGCATGTTACATATGAATTGTACAAGGTGACGATCCGGTTTGGTCCCGAGAAGCTTGAATGTCAGGCCCTGGTGCCACACGGTGTCATATGCTGCAGTAAGGTGCACCAAGATGTCGCCTGCCTTACAGAGCTTTTCAAAGCTTTTCCTCAATATCATTTGCGAGTTTTACAATCTGGTGGACAGTGCTCTTTAGTTGGCTGATAGCAGAGGTAAGCCCATCTAGTGAGAAGGATGTTGAAAGTGACCCGTCCATACCGGGGGCTCGACGAAGTTTGGTGATCTCTTTTGACAGAGCGAGTGTGATCCTTATCAATGTTCTTGAAACGACCATTTGTGAGGAGTTGCTCAGCAACTGAGTTGGCAGTCACTGGACATTTCGATGGTTTGGAAATTCTGCCGGTGAGGCGGTTTATAGTCTTCCAGGCCTTCCTGCTGGAGTGAGTGAAGTCGATTCCTTGGACCGTCTCCTCCCAGCGCTCACGGTGTTTCCTGTCCAAGCGGTTTGTCAGATCTGAAGCATTGGATGATGCTTCTTCAACAGGTTCAGAATTCAGGAAATCATTGTAAAGAGTATCACATTCCTCATCCCAGGATGGGATATAACTGCGACGGCAGCCACGTGGGATGGTCTTCTTTGCTATATTCATAGAGTTTACACAGTGCTGTGTAAGAATTGTCCAGGTTGGAGGAGGTTGGTGTCGGGATGTTGGGCACTTCTGAATCCACCAGGTTCTTGAACTGGTCTCAGTCTGCCTTGCGGAAGTTCCACCTTTTCACTGGCTTTGTTGGTACAGGCTTAGCAAGGCTCTCCTGAGCGATCAGTGATGGTCTGTGTTGGGACTTTGGAAAGCGGTCGAGAACAGTACGGTGAACGGAGATGTTCAGAATGGAACTGAGAGTAGCGTGTGTCTCTCAGTGATCGCAGTGATTATAAAATAAGATCGATAACCACATCTACAAATTTTCTTTGGTATATTTTTTGGGAAAAGGGGTAAAAACAGGTTTAAGCAACATTGCTGAATTTTTGTACTGAGGGCACACACTTAATGACTACAAGTAATGTACATCTTAAGTACCCACCCAAAATGACTTAATTACCCTAGGCACTAATAATGATGAATACAGTAATTTTAGTGTCCGCATGTACATATTGAGTATCATTGAAACATTTGAAATTTAATGAAACTTGCTTGTTGAAAAAGAATTTTTGAAGGAAAATCCCTGTATTGTTAACACTGAACTTCAAATCACCGAGTGAATGGAAGCACTACTACAAATTAATGAATGTACTGTT
Source organism: Ophioderma brevispina (assembly GCA_023653785.1). NCBI lineage: Eukaryota > Metazoa > Echinodermata > Ophiuroidea > Amphilepidida > Ophiodermatidae > Ophioderma > Ophioderma brevispina. Next base: position 28,684 of record JAMKCH010015039.1, on the reverse strand, counting down.
TCTTTACAAAATGAGAATATATTATATGTTAAAATAATGCCACTGATTTAATGGTTCAATTTGTGATGCATATGATCACTGCCACATTTTGTGAAAAATTGTATATTACTGGATAAATGCTCTCCCTTGAAAGCACCCTATCAATCTAAGTGAAAACAAAAACCATTGAATAAATGCCACATTTTTTTCACGGAAAACATTGCAAAAACGGTGGGAAAAACTACATAGGCATGTCAATGACGGAACCTAAAAAATATTTCTACCAAAGGTTTGCCTGAAACCCAATCACAAATTTGTTGCAAACTTAACCAGTGCAATGCAAAATTTTAGCACAGGCACCTTTTAGGACACACAAAAACAAAATCTGATTCTCGAAGCCATACCTCACTTTTTGGAATAAGAACAAACTTTCTTTTATTTTTAAATCTTCATAAATGAATGTGCTTTAAATCATGCAATGTTGATGATGATAAGTCTAATGGTGTTATTAACACTTTCCCTGTACCCGCGCTAGGCAAAACAGCCATATTCTAGTGTCATTTAGTAAAAAAATAAACACCGTCCTCCCTCATCACTTTTCAGGACACTGCTACAGAAAACAAATAAGGCTAGCAAAACCACAACCTCTATTGACCTGATACCCGGTCAGACTGAGCTTTAAACCATGAATCAATTTGTGTACCCTAAATGAATTTGTATAGACATTACTGTTTTATCACTAAGGAATGCCTACAAAGGGTAATTTCACATCTTATTTTCCATATTCTGATTTTTTACACATAACATTTTTTTCAAAATGATATTATCATAAGTTAAATGTGGAAAAGAATAATTAATATAAAAAAAAGGAAAGTACTTCTTGCCATATGCTTCTTATATCGGTGATAGTGTCAAGTGATGTGAGTATATGGTCAATGAGGGCATTAACCCTGATAAACCACCTAAAGGAGAACCCGTACAACAAATAATATTAAACTAACACACATAAAATACTTCTTACACCCTAGGATATCGATTGGTTTCATAGAAAACCGAATTAACGCTAATGACCCGAGATCGTCCCACCCTTTTAACCTGAAAATGCATTGAAATTTGGGGGTGGGATAATGCCCGCATCTTGCCCGAAGGCCAGAGTTGAAAGTCTTGCATACTCGCCACATACACTGTACAGCCACTTCATGACTTCCGAATTTTTAAGATCAGAAAAGTTGAAAAATGCTGTTTTTCGATATTACGTAGTTTTCCACCACCTCATTCTGAATAGATTCTCTTTTGTCATATAACTAACCAGGACTATAATGTAACTTAGTGATTTTTTTTAGCAAAAAAACGGCAAAATCGTGACAAAATATAGTCGCGAAACTGAACCAATTTGCCATCACTGTTTTGGCGGCGGCCATATTTGGTTTGCTGCTAAATGCCCTCTGACCCTACACACGGCATTGTTCAAATTATTCTTTTCGTTAGAAAACAATCCACCAAAAACTATTTTATGAAGGAATTTATGAAACTGAATAATTTTTATGGAAATGTTATTATTTTATACTGAAATATGGAAAAAAGAGTGAAAAAAATATGTAGAATCACGTCTGAGTGAAGTTAGAAAGCCTTGAGAGTGTTGACCAGAAACATCCGGTCTTTCTACTGTTGTTCTATACTCGTAAATGTATGTTTTTCACAAACTTTAATGGTTCCAGACGTATTAGAAACATTCTTGAGATGGATGATAAGATAAATATGGAATTTCGTATTCAGGGTATTGGAAAATGCAATCATTGGAATTCAAGGCTAAAAGTTTGTTGTTTGAAGAAGATAGGTTCCGAATTTGCAGTCAGTGTCGGCCAATTTTTTTGGCATGGATAATAAACGGGATCTTTAGAATTCTGAAAATTTTCCTAAAACTTAGGGGTGGGAGTATTAATCGAGCATGGGACTATACTCGGTCAGTACGGTAAACGAGTAGGGAATAAACCATCTAGTCTGGACCATGTGCTATTAAAAATGCACTAGTGATAAGCCAAGTAAAAAAAAAATATGGTTCCTCGTCCGGGTTTTGAAAAAAAAGGAGGAGGCGGGCTTTTTATTTTTTATTTTCTATTTTTTCAGATGGCTGCCATTCAAGATTTTCGATCAAATCCAGGTGTTAACCTTACCACGTGACGTCAAAACTAACAGACATAAAGGTCACCAAGAATTGAACATATTTACATTGCGGAGCTAAATCGATCTTTCGTACATATGTACGCGATTCAGACAGTTTTTCTTGTAACAGAAAAAACATTGACAAGCAAAGTGCAAACAGAATGACTAAATTTACTCCAAGACAAGTTTCACTAAATAATAATACACTTACAAGGCATTTTTGAATGTTTTATTTCAAAGTTTGCCCTTTCTCACCTTCTCACTTAAGTTATACATCCAAAGTTCCAAACATTTTTGAGGCAACATACATACAGGGCTTCACACAGGCCGTCATCTACTACACTTCTCAAGTCTTCTGTAAGCCTAGCCTAGGAAATACATCGCCAAGAAAAAGGCTTTTCACTTTGAGAAATTATTCGCTACTACTAACAAATTACAGGGTTTTGCATTTTTTGAAAGTTTAAAAGATGAAATTCTTGAGGAAAGTTTCGCTTCAACTTCACTTTATGTGAGGTCGGCCATTTTGGACTCCCTAGCATGACAGACTCCCTAGCATGTCATGAAATGGTCATGGACCGTGCTTACGTTCGCCGATTGGTTAAGCTGTAGTTTATGGAAATTTCTGGCCAGTAAATGATTTTTTTGATTGGCTATCGGTAAACATCAAGGGCAGTTTTATGAATGAAGATCTTGCGATATCTGGCAGGTATCGCAAAGAAATCAGCTGAGACAAACTTGCGCTTTAAAAATATTAAGGTTTGTGAATCGGTACACATTTTTTATCTCTGGAAAGATGTAAAATTGGGAGGTTTTCAATTCCCTAACATGCTACAGGGAGACCTCGAGAGAGTCTATGCATGTATGAAGAAAGCTACGGTCTTGCAAGTACTCATTTCCTGATGGATTTTCACTTTTTTATTGATATTTTTAAAATTTTTTTGAAAATAAAAAATAAATCGAGGCGGCCTTAAAAAAGGAAGCGGGCGGGGACGAGAAACATGTTTTTTCTTTTACTTTGCCTAACGTGTTATGCGATACGACCAGCACATTTAGGTCATACATGCCATAGGAAATACACATTATGAAAGCATCATGTGTGAAGATGTATGACGCTACTGTGCCGTCCATATCGCACAACACAAATACATATCCCATATACAGTAGCGCGAATTTCAAATAGCGCATGGTCAGACAAAATGCTTTTAATTCGTGTTATGGTTAGTATAATTCCGTTTCCCATGAAACCACTCCATACGTGTTCAATAATTGTTTTTATAACATATATTGTGTAAGTTATTCTTGATACAGGTTCTCCTTTAAGTTAATATTGATGGTTATCCATTAAAATGGCATTTTTAATCTATCTCAGGGCTACAAGTGAACCCTTGCAAAAATATAGGGCCAAAAAAACAAGAATATAGGGAAAATATAGGATGGATTAACAAGAAAATTATAGGGAAAATATAGGGATTTGTATGTATTTTTACTTGGAACGTGGTGCCTTTCCATTGTATATCAGCAGCAATTTTAATTCATTAGAAAAATATGAGCCAAAATTTGAACAGTCTCTGGCTGTATTGACTATATTTTAGATAATATTTCCATGTTTTGGGTAATTAAATAAATGAGGGTGGAAAATGCTTTGACTGTGCACCTATCCCTATTTGCATTTGTTTTGAGGAATCTTGGTTTCCTGAAGAGTAATTATTTCAAGTAAGACTCTATATACTGTATAAGTGGAAATTTCGCGAGGTTTTTATTTTCGCGAATTTCGTGAGTGAACATAAAAACGCGAAAACTCGCGAAAATAACTATTTGCAATAGATTTGTATTGCATCTATGTCAATACCGTGAAATCAAGTTCTCATGCATTTGGCAAAGCTGTTAAAATCGCAAATATTTTTGTACGCGGAAATATCCACTTATACAGTACATGTAAGTCAAGTCATTGAAATTCATTCGACCTTATTTTGACATTGGACCCAATATCTATTGGTCAAAGAAGGGTTTTTTGTGGAAAAAATTGCAATAGGCCCTATATATATTCTAAAAGTTTTTAATTATTAATTTTGGGATACATGGGAAACCTCACACTTCACAGTGGAAAATTGTACATGTACCTTCCTGCTATCTTCTGGCAATGCAAAAAGTTGTGCATTTTAGAAATGGTAATAGGCTCTGCTATTGCCATGAATCTTGTCAACACTTATGTAACAACTTTGTCAATATCAGTACTTAATCTATTGTACACCATATTTACATGTACCAAGGAAGTTGCATATGAAAGTTTTTCTCAAAATATGGTAAAAGGTCGCATGGGTCATTAAAGGTCAATCTGTGTACACTCACAAGTCCTTAGCAGGTGGTTCTTTTGAGCAAATTTGGTGGCAATTTACAAATTTTAACAAAAGGTGTCAAGGGTAATGTAGGGGTCATTAGAGGTCAATCTGTGTACACTCTACATGTGTATACTCTGTACACTCTTGGGTCAGTGGTTCATTTGAGCATGATTGAGCATAGTACCTACTTGCTAAGGAAATTGCATAAATATTACAAAATAGTGTCAAAGCTTACATCGGGCTCATTATAGGTCAATCTGTGTCCAACCCGTATGAGCTGTGGGCCGGTTATTTTTTAAAAGCAATTGTGATGGTTATAGCACCTTACTTGCACCAGAAATGACATTTAATAGTTTTAAACAAATTAGTTCAAAGGTCACATAGGGATCTTTAGAGATCAATCTGTGTACACACCTGGTGAATCTTGGGGCTGTGATTTTTTTCACAGAGCACTCTTAGAATACGAGCAAGCAGGAGTTTGAGAGATAGCAATCAAGGTGAAAAAGAGTCGGAAAACACAAATACAATTTCACAGAACCTCAATTTCAATACCCATCAGCAGTATTGCTGAGTGAGGTGATCGGCACCCTCGTTAACAGGACAAAAACCGGATTTAAGCTTTGGTATAAACTAACTAACAGATGTGACCTTGCACAGTGCTTTGAGCTTGCCAGCTCTGCATCTCTACCAAAGTTGTGCTAGTTAATATGGTTCAAGAGTTGTCATTCCCTCAAAAACTGCCCAAAAAATCTTTAAAAAGGCAAAGATTTTCTGCTGGGGTTGTGCAGATCCTAAGAAAAATTCTTGGAAAAAAAAAAAGATAAATATTGTAAAGCAAATCCTCAAAAATGGTATTTTTTTACCAAAATGACCCTTATGAATAATATAAAGGTTTCAAGTCAGCTGCACACCCTAAACCAAACCAATCTGAGTGGCCCCCTCCCATGGAGAACATCAAATTTGCTTCATTGTGTAGTCATGTTTACCATCTCTGATTTCTGTATAGCATCTATTTGTAAGACTATTAAAGCTGTGGTCTATGATTCTGACAAAAGAAATTTTCTTTTGTTACTCCTAAACAAAATATTATGCCTAAAGTCCTCGAAATCCAGAATCGACAAAGGACTAGAGGTGACTCTTTTATACAACCCTTATTGGAGATACCCATTGTTGTAATGCCTTATTTTTAAAAGCTCTTGCAATGAACATTAGACTCTGAGGGCAATATTTTGATCAAGTCTGCTATGAAAACCCAGGCAAAAACATCAATCCCTCTAATTTTTGTGGAGAAAAAAAATAGGGAATATAGGTATTTTTGGAAGTTTATATGGATTTATGGGAGAGGGTAAAAATATAGGAAATATAGGGAATTATAGGGCGCTTGTAGCCCTGAAGAGGACTTCTTGGTAAAGAAATTAATTTGAAAGCTTAAATTCCATGATGACATTGAGAAAAAAATAGAAAACAGGACTACATTTTTAATACATTTATAAATGAAAGAAATACAATTTAGTAAATGAAGCCAGGTTCAAACAACTGGTTTTTTTTTGTAATTGGCAAGGTATTTTGTAATAATGTAACATTCCTAAAAATGATTCTGTATTATAATAAGTACATGTAATGTACAATGTATCCATATGAATAAAGCCTTTATTCTAGCCTAACTTGATTTGTCTTCAGTGCGGAAGTGATATTGGCAATTCTCTTTTTCCCCAAATATATGATTAATAAAAACATTTTGGACTGTTAAATCAGAAGTTTAGTTTTAAAGGTGCATTTCGTTTTTGATTCCAGCACCTTGGGTTTATTCAATGTTCACTAATATCCTTGAAAAAAAAAGCTCATTTACAAAAAGTTGAGTTGATCCCCATCTTGCAGTTTTGTGTTATGAACAAATGCTGTTTCCCACGGTCACAGGCTACTTGGCTGTACTTCTGTCAGTTTACGGAACAGAAAATACAAAATTGCGAATTTCTTTACAGATACTGCCGAATTTGCACGTATGATTAGGTACAAGTGGATTACTAAGCCTAACGGTTCAGATGATCTAAAAATCTCAACTTTTTTAAATTAAAAGTCAGGGGGGGGACGGAGGTTATGGATCACGAAATAACTTTTAACTTCGGTTGGTTACCATTAATGTGGTAGCCTGCTTCACCTGGGGGAGGGGGCACACCCATCTAGAAAGCCATGCTTAATTTGTAAGTGTAAAAGGAACCCCTTTCAGCATCGTATCACCCAAAGACCCACTATTTTTTATTTTACCAAAGACCCATATGTTGTGAAAAGTTGTACCAACGGCAACCAAAGACCCTTATGTTGGGAGAAAAAGTCTGAAAATTTTCACCCAAAGACTTTAGTTTTTTTTAATTTTGCTAAATCTTCACCCATTACAAATGCAAATGGGCTAAAAGCCACTTATTTTGCCTCGCTGACCCAAAGGGGACCCCTATTTGTTCAGTTTCTCTGTCAACCATGCCCCTGGGTTTGGAGGCGCGGAGCTTACACCCATAATATATTTCATAGGTGAGTGCCCCCACCCCAGGTTCACCTCATGTTCCCAGCAATACTGCCACTGTGTGGATTAAAATAATTGACCAGAGGTTTCTTGACATCAATTCACAGTTTGTTGCCAGTGGGCAGGCCTTTGGGCACCCATGCCCACCATTAGCAACGCAGCATCAAAGAAACCTTGCTGGGTGTCTACACGATATTCGGCTGGGAAATGGCAACAATTGACGAAAGGAAAAAGAGCTGTATGCCCTACAAAGTGATTGGAGGAGAATGTCCAACTACCTAAGCCACTCAGAAACACCAGAAAGTAGGAAAGGCAAAGTAGAAATTGAACGACGATGCTTGCCTTAGGTTATGACATCCAGATAGTTACCCTACGCCATGCAACCAAAGGTATACAATTCCAGGGGCAATCGGACGCTTGGTGGAACGTCGAAAAGACGTCAAGAGTTTAGAAATACACACTATTATGTCGAAAATGAAAATCGATTGACGTCGTTCTTAAAACGTCGATTCAACTTGCAATTTTCGCATAAATTTATAAAAACCGTAGACCTGTTTTCGACGTGCCAACATGTTTCGGACATCGCCTAAACGCCTCTATGCTGCTGGGTTAGTTCTATTGGTATCAAAATAAATTTAAAACATTACCAATATGAATCACTATGAGTCATAAGTTGAAGAATGAAGAATTGATAAAGGGTGGGAAATTTATATTTTTACCAATTTTAAAGAGTCAAAACAAAAATGGGCTGATTTCTTTCTCATTTACACCATTTATTGGTTTATTTAAACTAAAGAGGCCCCTCCAAGATGATAGAAGGTAGCGTACTTCCAAATGTCAAGATCCCATAACAAAGCCTATCTACTAATGTAACAATTACTTTTAAATGAGCAATAGATGCAGCACATTTCTGAATATGAGTCCATGCAACTTTTTCTACAACGACCAAATAATCATGAGCAAGGGAACTTTGACAACAATTGTTTTTTGTATGAGTCCAGGATTGGGATACTAAGTAGGAACGGACTGGTGTGCAGGCTACTAATTATGGTCCCACGTCGTCCATCTGATATAGCGTGACCCTTATGCACATCATTCATATCATCATGGCCTCCGTCAGTCGCAGCGACTATGGATAAAGCGGACCAAAGGCGCAAAAAGCAGGGCATGCTATGGAGATCGTATGTTGCCCATGCACATGAATCCCCTCTCCAGCTTAAGACAAATCCAAAGAAACGTCTAGCAAACGATTACAATTTGGTTGCAGCAGCGTCGCAGCAGTTGCCGAACTGGTGCTGAGTAGAGCAGTCAATCGCCTACGGGACTTCCAACTCCGGATTATACTCAGGGTTGTCTCCCCAAGCCTTTCCTGCAATCAGGTGAGGCTACAGGCAGCAGATACTATAAAGTCTGGCACCCACTGGCGTGAACCTGGTGGTTCCTTCAGCCCTTAATGCTGTATGTTCAGCAGCCTATAGGTTATTTAATGGCCTTAATCACGAGCCAACTTATAAGGTTATTTTTTTATAAAGGAAAGGTACAGCATTGGGTCAGTTGCAACCAAACAGGAGATGGAGATAAAGCCTGTCACCAACCATGACCATTTTGTGAGTATGTCCACGAGGTCAAGTATTGTTGGTATCAGGGACTTGACAACATTGCCAGGGACAGTGCCTTTGACCCTGCCTAACTGATGTTAATCCACTAAACCTAGGCAACTGGAATGCTGAGAAGGAAAAAGACCTAGAAAAGGGGGGAAAAAGAGCTATGGGAGGGAGAGGTCGCTCAAAATCCTCACTCTGGAATGACACAATCCGTGCCCACCACCCCCCATAACTGTTATTGATGTCAACAAATACACATAAAAATGGGATTAATTTTTTGCTGAATTTGCTCAATTTTCAGGAGATTTTTGATTAAAAATAAAAACAAAAAAAAAACATGAATTTCTAAAACTTTTTCTAAATTTGACCAATAAACTTGGCCCAAAAATTTAGCTGATTGGCTATAAAAAAGTATGTCACACTTTGCGAACAATTGTATAAGATAATACATTCCATGGTCTTGAAGAAAATTACCAACCAACCAAGACCTCCAGTAATTAATTAACCCAAACACAAGCCAACACCCATTACATGAGTCAGTTCAAATTAATGTAGACATCGACATATTTAAAACATTCATACCATTTTTACCATGTGAGCCTATACTAGCAAAGTAGTAACAATTCCAGTAATCACGTTGCTTTCCACAAAGAATATGGTTCTTTCATGTTATCATGTGTCTGCAGTTTCCAAAGTATACTTTGGCAAACATGTTATATTACAATGTTACAAGTATATACGGTTGGGCCAAGAAATCAAGATAGCATATGGCAGGGATGGATGAATGAGATTAGGCCATATAAAAACGTTAGTAATCACGAATGTGTGAGCTTAAATTGCTGTCAGAACTGTCAAGAGGTGGGCAACACACGACCGTTTATATCTTGGTGAAAGCTGGGGTGATAGTCTCTTCTTTAGGATGCGCCTCATGTTCGATTATCCAATAAGGATTGAGGCCAACTATTAGCAAATCGGCATTCACTTGTTGACGTACGTCACACTCGGTACACGGTAAATTACTCTTACACAGTTTGATTGAAGCGGTATTGTTGACATATTAGGAAGCATACTGATGTTAACACCGCAAGGTTTCCATATGCTATAATCACTACTTCAGAACCTTCAGTTGATAGTATGCATGAAGTATGAACAAACTCAAGGTCAATAGTTTTTGTTATTGAAAATTGATTGCTGATTTTAAATCACATTAGGTGGCTATCAGTCGGTAGACACCGGGATAATCCATTTCTTGATTTGCAAAATAAAGTTCTATCAGTTTTCTTTTTTTGGTAATTGTCAGCGATGCAATCATCCAGGATGTTCATACAAATTTCCACCCAGTTGTAATCAAAAACTGTATATTCCTTACATACCGAATATGATATTGGAAAATATTAGTGTTTTGTAAGTAAACATTCTTCAAAACATGTTCAATTTGAACAGAATGATAGTCATGTGTGTTTTTGTACAGTCGGCAAGTATCAGGTAATCCAATCTTAATATCCACATTGTGAAAACAGAGTGGATATATGATCAAGATGATATCAATATGTATTTGAACAATCTCAGAAAATGTTCATAATTAAAAACACCAATTTTCACTCCTTTCATATGGGAGAGTGGATTATTTTGGGTCACACACAAGCCAACCTGTACAAGCATGTACCCCAATGATCTGTAGATCACTTATGGCATACATAGAGCATTGATTGAGGTTTACAAAATAAAAAGCATCCTAAACACGATCTTATATTATATACTTCATAGAGATGTTGGCGGACGGTTAATCAAATTAGTGATTGGCCATCAAATTTGCATTGAAAGATGGTCATAAATATATCTTCGATTAGGAAGTATATAATAATGAAAAGTATATGCCATATATAGATGCACGATCAACTCTGATGGTACACATGCGATTCTTTATTGTACAGCCCAATGATATAATCAACTACTCACAATGTTGCATCACTCACTAACAATATAGACAAATTTCACAAATGTAGCTAATGTGGCAAGCAACACTATTTTAATTGATTATAATATGAATGCCCATGTATTAAAATACCTTATTTCAGCATTCCACTCGGTTCCAGTAAAAAAACGTGGGATGCTGATGATTCTGTTGAATATCCCGAAACCTGGTTGTACTAAATAGTGTGGCATCAAAGGCTTTTGTTGCGGTCCACCTGTTTATTCCTCTTGATGTTGACCACTTGAATCATTATCTGTCATGCAGCTAGCCTTTCTTAGGTTGGCAATCTATAGGCGGAAAAAAAAACTAAAAAGGGCCTAGGCCATTTACAATTTAGTTGTTAAAAAAATTAGGCCATCCGCGATAACAAAAGTAAGAGCAAATAATGACCATGAATGGACCTTAACAACCCCCTCAACTGTTAAATCAACCACCTTGTCTCAATGTATAAGCATACCAAGTAGGGAGCTTGATCCATTACTAAATAAAAAAGGACAGTAATTTGAACAAGTGTCAACAATAAAAGCTGTATATATTTGACACGGAAGTCAGACGGACTCACAGACACGTGAATCATGATGACAGGTCCTTCGATTGCATATATAGGAAGACCTAAAATATCATTCACTGTCATGGTTTGTGACTGGGCACAAAAAACGGTCACACAAGGTCACCAAGGTCACCAAATATGTAACACTACCTAAAGATCATGGTATCCAAAATAACATTTAAATTAAGCAAACACATGTGGGAAATTAAACAACCATGCAATTTTAAAAATCTTACCATTGTTTGGACTGTGTGACCACTAATAACCTCAAGATGACCGCTCTCTTGAGGGGTATAGCTTAAAGGAGAAAACCTTATAAGAAATAATATTATACAATATACGCTATAAAATAATTATTTGACTACATATGAGTGGTTTCATCGAAAAAGGAGAATTATATTAACCATAACAATGAATTAAAAACCATTCTATAGTCTGACCATGTGCTATTTAAAAATCGTGCTATCGTATAACGTGTTATGCGATACGGCCCAGCACGTTTCCGTCATACACACCCCATAGGAATTACCCATTATGACAGTCATCCAGTAAGGTGTATGATGCTAATGTGCCGTCCATATCGCATAACATGTATACAGATCCAATATACACTAGCGCGATTTCAAAGAGCGCATGTTCAGACAAAATGTTTTTATTCATTTTTATGGTTAGTATGAATCCGTTATCCAGGAAACTACTCAATATGTGTTTAATATTTATTTTTATAGCGGATAGTTAAGTTATTCTTGTGCAGTTCTCCTGTAAGGAGCAAGTGTCATGGAACAAAGTAAATTATGTTTCGGGTTAACATCTGGGTCATTATTTTTACCTTCATACACAACACAGAGATCGGCCTGTGTCTAAGGTTGGAAACACCTTTCGTGGTTTGCACAGATTTGTTAGTGGGGCTTAAGACGCATGGCCAGATACACAGACACGTTTAATAAAATGAGTTATATTTGTTTGACTTTTTGGTATACATGCTACCAAAGAAATCACTATGTGCCCTCCTACAGATGGACAACAAATGTGTATTGCCTAATATACATAAATAACATGTTCTAATGTTGGCATAAGAAGGAGCATGCATGCATTTCCAACCACCAGGTTTCTATGTTTCATGGAAGAACGTACAGGTAGGAGGCATAAGTCCCAACCCCGTAATCTCAGAACAAATACAGTAGAGGTTAAATTTTAACCCAGGTCAAAATTAGTCTCCGCCACCCTTAAAGCGATTATTGATATAAATCTATCGGCACAGATACAGGGGCGAGTCAAAAAAAACTTGACCTGATTTTGTCTGCATTTTGGATTTTCAAGTAACCATTATATATCTAATATATGTGATATCATCTGAAAGCTTGTTAATTATCTTTAAGTTGCGCAAAATCATTCAATCAGTAAGGTATAGGACCGAGTTAGTTACAGTCGGTTGAATCAAGCAGTGGTTTTCTGCACTGTCCACGGAATCACATTTGCTTAGTGGGCTCGTGCATGCAAATGGGAATCCGTGGATAGGTGAAAACCGGGACTACTGATTCAAAAGACTGATAGTCGGACTATACTAACCGATTGGACATTATCTTTGCAGCAAATTAAAGAAATGAAATAGGCTTTCGATGATATCACATTCGTTATATATTGATTATTTAAAAACCCTCAAAACTGCGGACACAATCAGGGTCAAGTTTTTTGACTCACCCGTGTTAAAGGAAATATCCCAAATAAAACATACCAGATGGTTTTCAGGGCCATTGGAGTATTCCCTTGCGAAAAAACTCCAGCTTTATCCGAACAATATACCACAAAACTGTACAAGATCATGGAAGCTACCATGTTATTCCCTGTGGTATATTTACAACGCCACATGCAATACCGAAAAACAGAAGCCAGCTGAACATTATATCCCATACGCGCGCATATATCACGTGCAAGATTGCCACAGCCCTCATCTTTGTGAACTTCGTTGAGCACACAAAGTATAGGAGCGAAGTTCGTTTAGAATTTTGTTATTGCAAAAAACACACTTTTTTTAAAACCTCAGTGCATTGAGAACAATGTTAAGGTGTTTTAGATATCATTTGTGATTAACAAAGGTTTTTAGTTGGCGTAAACCTACGAAATACAATCCATGAAATGTGGACATTTGAAAAGGGGTCGCGTAAATATAAGTTTTTTATCGCAGTCGCACTGTCACCACTGATCTCTATATCCTACAATGATTGGCTACACAACATAATTGGTAATATTAGAATGAATGGAGCCCACGGGCAGGCATCTTGGTCTTCCGAACACAATACCATTCCAAGACTCCCTGTTTAACAGAAGTTGTACCCGGGTTGCCTGTTTTAGCGACATGCCATCCCATACGCTCAAATCAATGAAGCCTCACTATTGGCTTGAGTCTGTTATTGTAACTTCTCCACATTTCAATGGGAACAATTTTGAAATAATGAACGGCTCTTAACCCACACTGCTTAGGCTCTTTTTTGATGACCAATATGGCTATCATTGCTTCAATTACGAAGCCCATGTTTCCAATCCATTGTATAAGAGCAGTGTTCGAACCCACAATTCGCGGTCAGCAATTACGTACTTTTCAATGTACCGAATACCGCTTCTTTGTATGATCAGTTCCGAATTTTATTTAAACTATATTTCTCAAGATCCCAGGCTCATTTTATGAAAAATTACGCATAAATGTATGCCATTTTTGATAAATTTAGACATTTCAAATTCAAAGGAAAACATTAACTTAAGCTGTGTTTTTAATGTTAATGTGAAAGTAAATGCGATAGTCTTTCATACAGGCCAAGACTTGACTAACCACCGATCATCTTTCATTGGTGTTGAAAGACTCCACATTGCTTGTTGGCAAAACGATAGCGTAAAAAATCAATGTGAGCGGCTTCTTTAAAGTCGTCTACTACTGCTTGTCAAAGTTTGGCGTGAAATGTTGTTTTCTTTTGCCTCTTTCGCAAGGAATAACTCCCTTTTCCAATGACCATCAACCCATCGGTACGTCAATATTTAGGGATATTTCATTAATATGTTCCGAATAGAATTTATCCAATAAATCCCTTTAAGCATGGAAACCCTAGAGACTGTGAGACCACCTTAAGCATACAACAACATTGATACGTGCAAAATCACAACATGTGTAATCACCTCTCAGAGGGTGTTTTGATCATCCCATGATACATAGCAATGTTCCTATACTTTAAATGTACTAAACACAGTCAGTACCTTACGGGAAAATTCGCAAAATGTTGAAAGGGTCTCAGGAAATTGAGATATACCTATGCCAAATCTTTACGGGGCGGAACGGGCATTCCATTCCAATAAAGAGGGCCAGAAAAAAGAAACACTACATGAATGTGAAACTATTGATTTTCATTACAGTGTCCCTAATAGATTCACACTCATCCCTGGAATTTGCTATTACTCTTCTGAAAAATCATATTTACAATTCATCATCCCCCATACCCAATATTGAATGCTTTCTATTCCCTCCTTTGTAGACTTGACACAAACCTATTTGGGCTTTCATGGGACCTTTAAGAATTACAAGATATTTCCTAATCAGCTAAAAATTCCCCAAGTCACTAACGCTTTGTGGGCTAAATGAGCACGAAGTCAGGGTGTTTGTGTTAGGAATAGGATTTTTATTGGATCACATGACCTATTGAAGTGATATTTCCTCAAACTGGTGCATTGTGATTAACTCAAAACATCCTCTGATCACATCTAGTAAAGCTTGACGCTTGTCAACTAAATTTTACCTCTTATTCTCTTCTGTCATCGTAGGATAACAATCGAATTCATCTAAATGATCCCCACTTCTAGCAGAAGATGGTAATAATAGTCTTGTAGAGTAATTGGTTCTGCAAAGATGAAAAATAAGTTGAAATTTTTGGTGAGGTCAGGATTAGTCGGTGTGCATCTCGTTGAGAAGCAAAATGTAACAGTATATCACGTCACCTAAGCGCAGGTGTCACTGTCGTCGTCTTGGAACACAACTCCCTTTAAAAAGGACAGTGGTAGTCAGGTAAGCTGTCGTGAGTGCCAAATGTCAATGGCATTTAGATGTGATGGTAGTTGAGTCTATATAGTGACAATGATATGGCGAAATGTTGAAAAAATAAATTGTGTCAAAAGAAAGACGAAAATACACGGTGGTCCCTCGGACGCTTGTGTGGCCTGCTGTCGCAGGTTAGTGAATGATAGTCCAAACATGACCTTGACTTGATAGGTACCTTTTTACCTCATCAAAATGAGAAATCCCATTTGCACCTATGATATTCGAGTTGGTTCCAATGAAACTTTCAATGAGTCAATTTTACATTTTCACAGCTTTTTACAACTTGACCTCACATGACATTTGACCGTGGCATGTGACCCTTGACATCATCATCAAGTGGGATGCCATTGATTTGCACATAGTGACCCAAGTTTTGGTTTAAATCCATCCCATCAAAGTATGAGGATATTTAAAGGCAAATGTTAACCCTTTTTTCACAACAGACACATAGCATCAACAACACAACAACAACCGACACAACAGTGGACAAGTGATCCCTATGGGTCCTTCCTGCCTTAGGACAGCAACACAAAACTAGGCTTTAAAAATAAAACACGCGAGAAGTGTGGAGCAAAAATGGTCACACCTCCACCCTATCGAGGTTCACGCCTTAAGACGTATGGCCAGATACATAGACAAGTTTTGTTAAACGAGTTGGATTATTTAAGATTGTTAGTAAGGTCTTGTGCCCTCCTATGTACATATAGGCCTACCCAATTTTAAAAAAAGGGGGCCTTTCACGAGAATTGGTCATGGTCGATCGGTCTTTGTTTTGTAATAACGGCTTTCAAGGGAATGCTTCATTTGTGGCATTTTCATTTAAAATCAGTATACAGGTATTGTAATTATCCCAATAAAGACACAGGATAATATGGGAGTACAGCGACTCCAAGTAATTTGATACTTGTATGTTTTGTTTCTTAATATGTGAAATTATCATCATGGGACTCCGTCAGTCGGGACTATGGATAAGGCGCCCACATTGAGTCACAGGTTAGGTGACAGAGACGTTAGGTGGCTGAAGAGGCCAATCCAAGAGTGGCAGTCTCTGCCACTGGTGCTACATATATGGGAGGTCACAGCTTGGGACTATCCAAGGATCTGTGCAGGCTTCTTTTAGCACTTGTGAATTCTGCAAAATGGCTGATGATTGTTGTTCTCCAAGCTCAAGGTGTTGCTCACTGGTCTCCGCCAAAGGTGACGATTGTCAGCAGTTCTCCCAGCACCCAATGTCGATGTTCAGGGTAAACAGCATATCCCGCTTACAAATATCCTTGTAGCGAAGCATGGGTCGGACCAAACTTTCATCTGCCCAGATGCCCAGATAGCAAACTGACCGTTGGCCGACGTCGTTCACGGTCGCGGTCGGCCCAACACAACGTCAGCCCGAGTTGTGAAAACGGTGGGGAAAGTGGTGGGGTCGAGGCTCGGCAAACCACGTCAAGATGACGTTGGGAAAACGGTGGGGAATTGGTCGTTTGATGGTCAGCAAACCAGCGTCAGCCCGACGTTGGGGAAAACGGTGGGGAAATTGGTCGTTAGTCGGCGGCAACCAACGTCAAGCCGACGTTGGGAAAAAAACAGTGGGGAAATGGTCGTTTGATGGTCGGCAAAACAACATCAAGCTCGACGTTGGGAAAACGGTGGGGAAATTTGTCGTTGGATGGTCGACAGCCAACCGTGTGATCGGAGGGAGAAGTTGGGAAAATGGTGGGGGACCTGGTCGTTTTTTGTTCGCAGGCCAACCCGTTGGGCCGATGTGGGAAATGGTGGAGTTGAATGTCGTTTTATGGTTGGTAAGCCAACGATCGGGGTGAAGTTGTGAAAATGGTGGGGGGGGGGAAACTGGTCGTTTTGTGGTCTGCATGTCCAACGTTGTGGCAATATCTGTTGTCCCGCAGACTATAATTAGCAAATATTCTTTAGGGGATGCCTAATGAATAACTAAATTAGTAGGCCTCTAGCCAAACCGGACAGAGCTTTCCACAGCAAAAGTTTGGCCTTGTATAGCACAGTGTGCTAAAAATAACAACAATGGCAATTTCTTGACTATATGTTTTTCGATTTTGTGCACTTTGTTTTCAACACCGAGTACAGGGATTCCTTGAGAGCTTTTCGGGGTTTTTTCACCTCTGTGAAGCTCTTTGACGTAATTTCGGCCCATTTTTATTAATGAGTCTTTAAGTCTTCACCTAGTGTGTGTTTCTATACTGTTGAAGCTTTTTTACATTGATAATATTAATATTGCCTTTGAAATATCAATCGACCAGTTACCTCAATTGGATAGTCGTCAGATCTCTAATCCAAAAGGTCCCTGGTTCGAATCCCCTGTCAGGCGGTCATCGATTTTCGTTACTAGATAATAATAACCTAAACATAAGATATGAACTATGCTGGTGTATTAAGTGTTGAAAAAACCATAGGGAAAATGGTCTTTTTTATTCATGGGAGCCAATAGTGTTTATAACATGGCAAAAAATCGTTTATTATGGTTGGGATAAACGTGGCCCAATTGGCTGGCAAAAAATGGTCCACCGGGTTTCAAAAACGACGAATGTCCATCGTTGGGCCGACGGGACGACAAAATGACGGTGGGCCGAAGTACGTGTCGACGTTGCCCACCCCATGGCGGTTGATGTTGGGCCAACCCTTGTACCAAAGGTTGCTAATGCTATCGGGGTGTATGTAAGCTCAGAATACATGATATCTTTCGGTAGACGGCAATCCTCAAATTGAGACCTGGCCCAGCCATCGGAGTCTGCGTTGTCTAAGAAACTGTAATAGATGGTGGGGAGTCCACTTCGAGGTCAGGAGCTCTGAATTTGGCACAATGTCCTTCCAAGTGACACCAAATGGGTCTAAATACAGCGCAAAGATGGAAGCTACGGAAGCTGTCCATTAAAAATCCAAACGAGGTCATTAAGGGACAAAGGCAAGGGCCAGTCTTACAACGCCTGCCTGCATCATCAGCACATTACTGGATGGTAGTGAGACATGGACCACATACTCTAGGCACTAAGAAACTCAAAAGCTTCCATCTGCGCTGTTAAATTATAAGAGGTTTCATTGAAAGGGTGTCTGAATGAAAATATTGTCATGAAAAGCTTTAAATACAGGGTGAGTCAAAAAAAAGTTAAAACCAAATTAGCGTTTTTCATGGAAAAACCCCTCCGTGCTATCATATTATTTTTTTCTTGTAGTACATTTCCCGTTTTCTTAGCTCTCATATAGAAATTACGGCATTAAAATTGATTAAACGCGTTCAAAAAAGTTTACAGTTGGGGAAGTGAAAGGTACCAGAAACTCCTCGGGAACACGAAATAAGATTTCATTGACCATTCACCAATATTCCCCTGTTTGGGGTCCGAAAAACAAAGTTACACGCTACAGTAAACCCAAAAGAGGCCTCTGGTTTTCCGTTAGGCTTGGGATTGCAGCATATCCTCCATAATTTACACATTTGGACGTAATCAAGCCTGTGGATGAGTGGGCGTGGGCGGGGGACGGATGGCAAAGGGGTGGGATCCGCAACTCAAAAATTATTTGCCCCTCTTCTTGGGCTCAATAGTTAGAGATCAGAAAAAGTGATAAAATGCTAGTATTTGACAGGTACCGTGTTCACCATTGCAAAAATGGTTTTTTGTGAGGCCCCAAAAGTTAAAAGGGTTTCCCATCCGGGTCCCTTCCTCCCCAAATGAATTGCCTGGTTACACGTGGGAAATGACCTAAAAAAAAATGAAAAACCGTCTATCAAAAATATCAAAATAACTACTGAATAAAACACAAGAGTCGGGCTTGAAGCGACCCCATATGCAGCATTCTTTTCTTTTCGTCTTGTGATTTCCACGTAGTAAAAACTTCAAAATTACATGATATAGGGATGATAACAGATAAAGCATTAAAATTTTCCATCTTAATTCAATCTTAAGTATTCTGGCATTATAATCAAACACAATGTCTGCGGAAGCATTGAATTTACGGTTGCCCAAAGAAATCAACCTGTTAATGTTATTTGAAGCCTCACGCTGCGCAGTAATGACTCTCATGTGTACCAGTCAGTGAGCAATTTGTTCTGGGCAGAAAATGGATACCTTCACAAAAATAAAACTGTAGCCTTTGTTGAAGGCTGATCGATTTTAAAATTTAAAATTATGTGGAAAGCTGAAAAAAAGACTATATAAAACAGGAATTATTTGGCCAATTCCGTTAAGGTTTCTCATCAAAAAAAATCCCTCATTTGGTTGTACTTTTCGACTCACCTGTAGGGGGGTACTTTTTAACCTAATTTTGTCAGATTTTGCAAAAAAAAGGGGGATTAAAATCAATTGAAAAAATCATTGAAAAGGGGGGTTTGAAAAAATGAAGCACTCTCATGGTTACCATTTTTATGTTGAGTTGAAGGCCACCGGGATCAGTTGGTCAGATTTGTGTGGGCCATTGCTTATAAAATGCTCTAAAAAAAAATAAAAAAACTACTGGCCCTGGGGTCAAACAGTGTGCATTATTTTAAAGTACTTCAGGGGAATAAGAGTGGAAAAGTATGGACCTTGTGTCTACAGACACAGTAAAGTCCTGTTGTGCAAGTGTCATCTGGATGGGCCAATGTATGGGAGTTTTAGGCAGAGACAACGATGGATTGCAGATCGAGAGACTGACAGATCTTTGCTGTGCCCAAAATCCTCCTTTTGCTAAAGTGCCAGGGGGATAATTATTAGTCATCAAGGTATATATACTAGAGCTAAATCATAACTCTAAGTTTATGAACTTGATCTTCCATCACTGCACTAAAAAGAACCATAAGGTAAGAGATGTCACTGAAAGGTGTATGATGGCTTAATGTTTGACAACGCACAGATCCACAAAAAATCTAGGTCCAAGTCTTTCTGATGCGCTCCGATGACCTAGAAACAAAAGCATGATAGTTTAAGAGTCTACATACCATATTTGAGCATTACTGTGTCCGACTCATTAAAAAATGTAGATGATTTGATCCGTTTTATGTTCTCACACTGAACTCTACTACGTCCTTTTGTTTCATCAAACTGGTCCTTTCTTGTTCACTATCATTTGGTTAGGCCTGTTGTTTCTCAACTAACATGCTTAAGTTTTCACCTATACAGGATAAAACGTTTAAAAAAATAAACTTAAGAGCGAAATGTTCACTAAAATTTGCACTAGATTGCTCTTACCATAAGTCTATATATCCAGACTGGCCACCATGGAAAAGTCAATTGAACAACTGCAGTGCAATAAATGGACAATTTCACATATATATAACCTTTCACACTAGTTTCCTCTGATGCCACTGGTATCATGCACACAATGGGCTATTTTTTTTAACTTAGAGCATCGAGCAGCCATGAACATAGTTCAGGGTTAGTTTGCAGATCTATAACCATGTTTTTTTCGGAGATGTACTTTAGATTGGGTTTTTTGTATGTTTAAAAATAATCAAATTTTTGTGTCAAATAACTTTTGAAAACGTCAAATGCTCTTTCTGGCTGTAATCTGTAAAAAAAAATAGCTCGTTGAAACTTGCCAAATACCACTGGGCAATATCTATATTAGGACCCTAAGTGATCCCTGAATTACCATCGCATTTCTGATACCACATAAAACTCTTTATCAATGTGTAACCTTGACTCGCATCACTGCAACTAAAAAGATTAAGCGTTCAGCCAAAAGGTGTATACTACAAGGTGATTAAGTTATGTAGCAATTAGACTTTTCTTGAATAAGACCAATTCAATGTTTTCAGCCCATTTTAAAGTGACAGGAGATTTTTTTAGGATATGAATTTCTCTCAAATTTCACTGGATCAGTTGTAGATCACCTACCGAGAACGTTTGGAAGGTTTATTGGACAAACAAGTGCAAAAGAAAACCGCAAACCTTGTTTTGAACTTGCCTGCTATCGTATTCGTTCCCCATAGAAAACCATGCTTTGACTTTCTGTCGTGCACGACAGAAACTACTAAATCATCTTATTACATAAAGACGGCGTATTCGGCTTATTCACTTCAGGTGTGATCTAATACATTGGTAAGCATTCCAAATATGTAAAAAACCTAGGTTCAAGAAAATTGGGGGCGCTTCTTTCTGCAAATCTCATGTCTCTTTAAAACTTGACATCATATGACCTTTGACCTTGGTATGTGAACCTCTATCTCATTATCATATGAATGTTCCTAAGTGGCATCCATAAATCATGCTGACATTTTTGCATCAGACGACATAAACAATGCATGATATTTTAGCGTATAAAATAAGGATCCCAATGGTATCAACACAAAATCAATATTCAGGGTGTACAAGTAGATTTTCATAAAAAAAGTGGTTGCCCTGTGAAATTTTTAATTCCTTTCAGAAAAATTTGATCCACTTGGGGACCACAATATTGAAAAGAACATTAAAAGAGCTTTCAGAAAATATATAGTTTGTATAGGGTGTAGTGATTCCTTACCTGTCTACAGGGTGGCTTAAAATTATATTTGTTATCAAATGCGCTAATTAATGCAAATTTTATTTACTGTTGTTAATTAGTTCATTTTTTCACTTTAAACTGAGGTACATGTAAGTACTAACTTGATGCAATATCAATTTGATTCTTTGTTTTGATGATTTATGCCCAATTTAGTATCAGTTTATAATAATTTATGTAGTGTATGCTAGATTTCACAACGAGGTCTATGGAAAAACCATCTTGCAGCGTGGTATTGTTGCTTATTAATCTAATTAATGCAATTTAGACCATTACACACCTTTTCCATGTTTTTAATTCTGCATAATCCCAGATTAAGTATATCTTAAAAAGATATCCATGCTCAAATAATATTGTTTCATAATTTTACTCAAAGCAAACTTTAGTTTTTTCGCTTCCCAAAGACTTCCTAGCTACCTGTGCCCTCACATCTGTGCCCTCACATCCTACACTCTGTATGCTTTTTAGTATAATATTGAGCATAAAAGTTATTTTTGCATCAAAAGGCATATTCATGAAAGTTTGGTGACAATTAAATAAAGAGGAAAAACTTAGGCTTAAAAAAAAAAACAAATCGGGTCCCTTGTACGCGTGTGTCGTCCACCGTCGCGGTTTGCGAATAAGGCCCTCACATTACCTTTGCCTTTATAGTTACCTGTTGACCTCATAAACAATGAGAGTTTGCAATTTAACTCCATAAACGCATTTTTGGTTCCAATTGCCTTTTCAAATGAAGTTAATTTTACTATTTTCAGCCTATGTGTACAACTTGATCTCGCATGACCTTTGACCTTGGTAAAAGGTGTCTTTGACCTCAAAACAAATGAGAGATCCCATGTTGCACCGTATGACTCAAGTTTTGTTCCAATTGGAACTTACATATCTGTAATCGTGGATGGTGGTGTCCAATCTGTGTTTTTGCACTGCATGAAAACTTTGTTCATTGTTTGTAATATTGGTTCTCAAATCCTGTGTAGTACTGGAATGGTCCGATTTTTCATCCTCACTCACTTTATGAATATTTATTGGGCGTCAAGCGTAATAAATACGCGTTCGTCTTTGACAGTAATCCGCATGGTATATCACATGATCAAAGAAGTCAATACATCATTCAACTCAGTATTGTGATCCTGAAGTCAATAATTGTACAGATACTGGTTGTTAGCATCAGCTATCCTTCATGTAAATAGCCTCATTCACAAGTATTGTGATTACTGAGGCAATAATTGTACAGATACTGGGTTTGTTAACTTTCTATCTTCACGTAGATAGCCTCATTCAACTCAGTATTGGCGATTACTGAAGGCAATAATTGTACAGATACTGGTTGTTAACTTTCAATCTTCCGTAGAATAGGGTTCCCTCATTCCACTCAGTATTGGGTGATTACGGAAGCAATAATTGTACAGATACTGTTTACCATTTCTATCTTCAGTAGATAGCCTCATTCAACTCAGTAAATTGTGGCGATTACTGAAGCATATTGTACAGAAACTGGTGTTCACATGGCTATCTTTCAGTAGATAGCCTCATTCAACTCAGTATTGGCTATTACTGAAGGCAATGATATACACATGCTGGTGTTATCACTTTCTATCTCATAAGAGACTGGTTTACGTATGTTGTATTTGGGGATGTAATCATGAATATTAACATATGCGCACATATTTTCCGACTTGATTAATCAAATGAAAACACAATTCCCTTTATTATTGCGGTTTGTCAATAATAGGTGCGTAACACGACCTTTGACCATGAATATCTGACTTTTGAACCTCACAATGGTTTGCATGTAACTCCATAAACCAATGTTTGATTCCAATTGACTTCAACTTTTTCAAATGAGGTCACTTTTACATTTCATCAGCCTATCTTTCAACTTGACCACCTCGATGACTATGACCTTTTGACCCTCATCAACAAATGGGGGGATTCCATGTTTCCACCTGTACCCTAGTTTGGTTTAAATCACAGAGCTGGATAATAAACCAAGAGGGGAATCGCGCGTTATTGAATAGGCCAGCAACGCGTAACCGATTTCTCTCTCACACCTCCGCGCCATCCTTGTTTTTGCGCAACAGCTGCGCGTTGTCTTCGGTTGCTGCTGTCAAAGCACACGCACCTACAAATCTTGCGTCCGCATTATGTTATCAATGTTGCATTTCCCCAGTGTTCCACCATTGTCGCTCGACCGATTTTTCTTTCGTCAATAATATATCGAAAATCAATCAATGGAAGAAACCATGCATCTAAAAAGATTCCTGCATTCCTATGCCAAAAAAGTCCCCTCCCCGATGACCCCTGGTTATTTTGCTTAAGAAAGGAGATATTTGAGCCCAATAGTGATAGCATGTGGTATCGGTTGTTATTGTTGTTTTCACTCGCTAAAGTGTGGCGAACGTAAATAACTTACTGCGTGTTCATAAAATGCATAAGGATTTTCCCAAATCGACGATAACGAACCAAATACAAACAGACATCTAGCGACAACATAACATCACCTGTGGACAAGTGAGTCCCTATGTGTCTTCCTTGTGTCTTTTCCTGCCTTAGGGGCAGGCGACACAAAAGTGTCCTACCCTGTAAATTTTTAATATCCTTTCAGAAGAAGTTGATCCACTTGGGGACCAAAAATTGAAAATAACCTTGGCATGAGAGCCGGCACCTGCATACACTTACTCCGCAAGTGTCGTGGGAAACGAACTTGGGGTTTTGGTAAATAAAGCATTAATGCACATTGCAAAAGGCACTATTCACTAATGTGCTGATATTGATTGTTAGCCATTGAAAAGGTGAAACTCGGCAAGGCGGACTGGGACCAGTTTCAAGAACCTGTGGATTCCGAAGTGCCCAACCTCCCGACACCAACCTCTCAGCAACCTGGACACATTCTTCCACAGCACTCTGTCACTCTTTATTCTATAGCCAAAGGACCATCCACATGGCTGCCGCACAGTTATATCCCATCTTGGGATGAGGAATGTGACCCTCTTTACAATGATTTCCTGAATCCTGAACCAGGAAAAGCTTCACTCCAAGCTTAGCTTCAGATCTGACAAACTGCTTAGACATGGGAATGGACGTTCCCAAGAAATCGACTTCAATCACTCCAGCAGGAAGGCTTGAAGCATAACCCGCCTCAACCGCAGAAATGTCCACCCATCGAAATGTCCAGTGACTCCCTATCTCATTGCTGAGCAAACCTCCCTCCAAATGGTCGTTTCAAGAACATTGATAAGGCTCACACTCCTCGCTCTGTCAAAAAGAGATCACAAAACTTCGTCGAACCCCCTGCGTGGACGGGTCCTTTCAACATCCTTCCTCACTAATTGACTTACCTCTGCTAATCAGCCACACTAAAGAGTGGAAGGCCAGTGGCCCCGATATAACATACCAGCAGAGTCCTGATGCATGCGTCCCATGAAAGTGTCTAATAGATTGGCCTCTCAGGGTTTTCTACACATGTTTTCCTTACCAACCAGTCCTTACCCAAGGATCTGAGAGAGCTATCATCATCGCACCTGTCTCCCAAACAACATCCTTTCGACAACCCTAAGAAACTACCGCCCAATATCACTACTGTGTGTCCTCCTTCAAATCCTTGAGAGATGATCCTGCCCTGCTGGAGCCTGTCGTCGACCCCTCTTGCCTGACGAACAAGCAGATTCTCCGTGGTCTGAATGCAATGTCCATCAAGATTGTAAAACTCACAATGACTTGAGGAAAGCTTTTGGGCCATTCTTCAAAAAGTAACCTTTTTGATAAATACAGTTAATGGATTGCAAAGATTGCTTCTTTACATTATCACGATAACCACCTTCCAATTTCCTGCTGATAATTTTAAACACAATAGGTTCAACCCAACACCCTCATTTGCGTAAATGAACGTCTTTAATAATTTGGGATAAAAAAGTCAAGATTTTTTTTTACACCATTTTGGCTTCTATTCTTTGCATTTTTTAAGTTTTCCATTTTTGTTTTAAATACTACTGCCTAAAGTATTGCATTGTGGTACTGTTTCTTTTTCAAAATTTATGGTTGAAAAAATACAAATTTATAAGGAATAGACATGTAATTAACAAAGAATTTTATCTTGTATGTCCACACGTGACCAAAATACGAACAAGTTTTTATTACTAGAAAACCACTAGCTCAGTAAATGTTCCTATTTCATGTCACAAAGCCAGTTTATGGTACCTTCCGTTATACAAATAAATGGTTTTAGATCTGTCCTCCTTCAAAAGTTATTGATATGCTAATTACTGCCACACGTGTGCCGGCAATTTTGGTGTCATATTGAAGATGGTAGTAGTGTTAACTTTAATTATCAGGTAACCTAACAAGGTCGTAACCAAAAATACCACACAAGGTATAGTGGTGGTATATTGGTTGTATATGGATCGTTCCAGAACCTACAAATTTTTTTGTGGTAGTTTGTGGTATGTGTCTTATCAGTTGACATATAAAGTGTTGTACATTCACGTACATCCCTCACCCGAACCCTCGCCATGTAAGCCTATAACACCAAGGTTCCCCTGGCCCTCAATTTCTCTTGGCAGCCTGTACATTGTGGCCTATTGGCACTTGTTTTTGTTTATCTACTGTGGTATATTGTGTGGTTAGTGAATGAAGTTATCCAATTTGGTAATATTTATGATTTACTACTACTAATCATATACCACAACAAATTTTTGTGGTAGTTTGTGGTCTATGGAAGTGCAAGCATGTATGAAAGTTGTGGTATATTTGGCTCTGGGTAATCCGCACAATACACAGCCTGCAGTGTTAGGTTAAAATATGAATATGATCATTTTCAAGAAGAAAACAACAATTAATTTTAATAAAGACTGGTTTAACTTGATTTCATGTGGTCTTTTGAAAAGTTTGGGACGAGTTGCCCCAAATTGGAGACACACTGCACTAGTTCAACACAGGAAAATCTGTCATACATGGAGTTGGCATTGCAGTAGCATTGCTCTTTTACTATTAATTACTGATGACATTGTAATGAAAGTTTTTGAAATATTTAAGAATATTAAAATATACAGGATTTTATTAAACTTCAGTTTTGGGTGCACTTAACAATGTTTATCAATTTTGTGTTATAAGTCTATAGAGATGTCACACACTAACCACCAATGTCACACACTGACCGTTACTTCTAGTGATATAAATTGTTTAAGTAACCAAGTAAAGTTTGCGCCTTGTTTATTTGAATTACCACATTGTTGTAATGACAAAATACCAATGTCTTCTGAAATAAAAATAAGAGTGTGATTACTAAATATTCACCGAATTTTACAGTTGAAGTTGAATCTAAAAACCCTTTTTGTCTGCGGTCACAAACGTGACCGAACTTTATTTGCCCCATGACAAAATACCAATCAGACGAAAGTGGAAATATTATTTTTGGTCGTTGGTCTAAAGGTTATTCAATATACAAAAAAGTTAACAGATGGTTATATGGGCAAAACAGCATTGGGTTGAAAATCAAAATTTCCCATTTTTGGGTCACAAACGTGACCGAAGAATGGCCCTTTGAAAAGCGCCGTAAAGGCAGGCGTCATTTTGGTGGACCGTACTGCAGCATACGAACGTTTGTGGAACTCAGGGCTTGACAATCAAGCTTCTCAGGACCCCGCGTTAAAGCTTTGCAACCATGCAAAAATATCGATTTGGAAAAATCCAGAGGGCGCACTATTTTTCGAATGATGCCAGGCGTCTCTCTTTAGCATACAACAACATTGAGGTTTTCAAAATTTAGAAAAAAGGGTGTTTATGCAATAACTGTGCCAAAAAATTAGGGTTAACCAAAATGAGTTACTATGATGTTGCCCTCCTATGATTTTACCCTGGTGCGCCCCTGGGTCACACAGGGTGTTATGAATATTTCAGGTCGAGGCTTTGTATACAAAGCTTTGCAACCAGCAACAAATATCGATTTTGAAAAATCTGGGATGGCGACACTATTTTTCAAATGTGCCAGTGTTCTCTTTAAGCTACACCAACATTGATCGTGCAACTAAGCACAACAAGTGTGATCACATCTCAGAGGTGGTTTTGAATCAATCCATGAGACATAGCTATGTTCCTATACTGTACTGTACTAAACAACATGTCAGTACTTTAAGGACAACATACAAGTGTCCCCCAAAATGTTTAAGAATTACCAAGTATTATCATGATAAAAATTTTCATTAAGTACTAACGCTTTGTGGGCTAAGATGAGCATGAAAGTCAGGGTTTTTATGTGTTAAGAAATGATTTTTATGGGATCACATGACCTCTTATAAGTTATATTTCCTCAAACTGGTGCTTGTAGGTTGAATCAAAATCATCCTCTATCAATCTAGTAAAGTTGACGTTTGTGCAACAATTTACCTCTTATTCTCTTCTGTCATCGTAGGATGCATCAGAATTCGTCTAAATGATCGCCACAACTTCTAGCAGAAGATGGTAATAGTCTTGTAGAGTAGTTGTGCTGCAAAGATGAAAAATAAGTGAAAATGTTTGGTGAGCGGATTAGTTCCGGTTGCATCGTTGAGTAGCAAACATTGTAAATTTAAAAGTGAACGTCGCCTATGCGAAGGTGCGCTGGTCGTCATCTTTAAAAAGGACGGTGGGGTGTAGTCTGACAGATGGACAGAGAGACTCCGACAGATTTTACATATAACCAAATCCTCCTTTGCTAAAGCGCCGCGAGGGTGATGCTACCAATCAAAAGGTATATACTAGAGCTAAATCATTGACTCTAATATGAACTTGATCGTCCATCACTGCAATAAAAAGACCGGAAGCTTTAAAAGAATGTCACACTGAAAGGTTGGTGTATACTGGATGGTGACACAGACAGCTGTCAGACACAAAATCATATAGATCTTTCGGATTGAATAGATGGCATATAGAAAAGAAAAAGCACCAAATTCACATGCATTGGGCGGATTTCAGTAGAAGAGAGAGGCCTTAAAAGCACCCAATTCAGTTAACGTGGGTGT
>JAMKCH010015038.1:0-24462 GCA_023653785.1 Ophioderma brevispina | reverse complement strand
TTATAACATACAATTTAAATGACTTTATATAGTCAAAAATTTGACGACATGTTCAGTGTGTAGTTGATGGTGCATGGGTCAAACTTCATATTTGTATGTGTGTAGGGTCAATGTGCATCATGTGGTTAACACTTTGGTTTGTCTAGCTTTTAATGCGTGTTCTCCTTAGTATGCTATATTGAAGCACGGAGTTTAGTGTTGGCAAAACGATGTGGGTTAAAGGTCATAGAGCCCAGCGGGCAATCGACGATGGAACATCAAAAAGATGTCAAGAGTTTTAGAAAAACCTAGCCACCAATGTGGCCTTTACGCTTCGAATCGCAGGCCAGCCTGTGATTTCATGTTGATTTGGTTTCCAGTCCATCTCGGCCTCGCAGGGTTCCCGGGTGGGGGTATCCAGTTTCCTCCTCTAAAACTGGTCTTCTTCCTTAAAAGTGACAGGAGGAGATTATGTAGGATAGGATATTCTCTTCAAATTTCACTTTGAACGCGGTTGTAGTCCACCTACGACGACGGTTTGGAAGGTTATGGACAAACAGGTGCAAAAGAAAACGCAAAACATTGTTTTGAACTTGCCTGTTATCGTAACCATGCTTTAACTTTCTGTCTTGCACGAACAAAAACTACTAAAACATCATCTTATTACATAAAATGGCGTCCGTATTCGGCTATTCATTCAGGGGGATCTAGACATGGAAGCATTCCAATATGTAAAACCTAGGTTCGAGAAAAATTAGGGGCGCTTTCTTATGGAAATCTCCTCATGTCTCTTTAACGTGTCAATGATGAAAAAGTGCATAATGTCAGTGTAATGTGAAATTGAAATAAATTATCTTAACGACACTAGATAACACACTATTAGTGTGTCATTAAATTTGCAAAATACCTCCCCCGTTTTAAAATCTGTTACAAGTCTTCAAATTTTCTCCACCAGGTTTCTTATAGGCTAAGTAAAACATATAATGTTGGGGATAATATACTCAATCAATCCAATTTGCCACCTCAGGAGGTTGATTTAATTGTGAAAAGAAAAACCATCGCCAAAAATAACACTTTCTATAATACTTCTAAAGGCACTAGATTGTAAAAGTAATTGACAACGGCAAGCAATCAATAAATGGATGGTAATCTCCTGAGGGCAACTGTTGATAAGTTGCTATTTTGACTGACTGCTGCATTTAATGTTATCATGATTAATGGCAATACCTGCACAGTCCTTAAAGATAGCATAAGAATGGCTTCAATCATTTATTTCTCACTTCGTTTTATCCCCCTAGTATGGGCGCTTATCCAGAAGGGGGATTTTGTCATAAGGCAAAATCTGTCGTAGGCGTGTCCGTGCTGTTTCCGCATGGTACCCCGTCATACCCAGTGTGCGGCCCAGTGGCCCTTATGTCTTCCTCATCTTGAGAATTTTTTGGTCCCCCCCGCCAACTTGGTCCCCCCACCAACTTTATTTGGCAAGGGGGACTATAGAAATGCCCTGCGTCCGTTGTGCATGTTGCGTTGTGCGTCCCACGCATATCTTCTGGATCTAAGCAAGTGTTGGTGTCCATCTTCGCAACATAGATGCATCTCAGTAGCGTTGGCTGGGATGTAAAGTGGATCATGTGACATAGGTCAAAGGTCAAATATGGTTCCAAAATAGGGTCAAATTTGGTCAAAAATAGGATTATTGTTTATAAAAGCCTTGTACACATGATATCTTTTTGATCTAAGCAAGTAAGGGTGTCCATCTTCGCACCATAGATGTCAACCCAAGTAACAGTGGATGAGTTCCGGAAAAGTGGGGCATGTGGCATGGGTCAAGGTCAACTATGGTCAAAAAAATAGGGTCAAATTTGGTCAAAAATGGATATATTGTTATAAGCCTTGTAAACACGATCTATTTGATCTAAGCCAAAGTATGGGTCCCATTCGCACCATAGATGTCACCCAAGTCGACGGTGGATGATTTCGGAGGTGGGGCATGTGGAATGGGTGAAGGTCAAAATGCCCGGTCAAAATTGGGATTAAATTGCTATAAGCCTCCTTGGCAATTGTGGCAGTATGATGACACTTGGTGGTTTGGTAAATTCCAGTGCCGAAAAATTTGAAGGTAATGTAAGGTCATATTCGGGATTCATTCAGGTCAATTGAATTAAATTGCTATAGCCCTTGTCAATTGTGGTAGGATGATGAACTTGGTGGGTGTGGTCAACATTCTCGGAAAAATTTGAAGGTCATTCAAGTCATGTTGGGTCATTCAAGGCAAGGTCAAACCACACGTAGGGTGGGTAGGATGATTAAACTTGGTGGGTGTGGTCAACATCAGTGCAAAAATTGACGGGTCATTTCAAGGTCAGCGGGGTCATCAGGGTCAAAGCACAAGTAATGTGTATGATGATGAACTGGTGGGTGTGGTCAACATCAGTGCCAAAATTTTTTATGGTCATTTCAAGGTCTGTGGGGTCATCCAAGGTCAAATCCATCCACACATGGTAGTATGGTCATGAAAACTGATGGTGTAGTACGCATTCATTCAGTGCCCGAAATTTTGAAGGACTTTCAAGGTCATGGGGTTATTCAGGGTCAACTAACTCAACATGTGGTAGTTCATGAAACTGTGGATTTGGTCAAATTTCTAAAACCGAAAATTGTGAAGGGTCCCTTTCAAGGTCAAGTAGGGTCATCTAAGGTCAAATAACTACAAATAGTTTATGGTCAATGTAGTCAACATTTGAATACCGTCAAAATTGGGCAAATGCTTGGCATCAGCCTCAGTTGTTTGAGAACCACTTATTCCATCACAATTCTCCCTGTGAATCTTAAAATATTTTCCCTCCATTTACTATATCGCGACAGGCGGGGGGACATTTGTGGTTCGCGAACGCGACTTGTTTAAAACCTCCAGACAGCTATAGTAATATCAACTACAAGGGCATTTATAGCGTATGATTAGTGAATAATAGGAATTTATTGTAAATGTCCGTCGCGGCATGGTAAAACAACGACGCGTAATAGGAGACATTTTTACATGATTTACGTCATCAGCCTGGTATCAGCTCTTTGTTATAATTTCATTTCAACTTTTGTGATACTTTCACCACATGATTCCCTACACTCTAAAGAGAATTTCTATGAATTTCAGTGAATTATTCAGCACTTTTATTACTTATTTCGTATAAAACTGTTTTTGTGGGACATTTGATAATCAATAAAAACGATTGGTAACCTGAAGTCTAGGAAGTTTGAGAGTGTCCAGTTAAGGATGTATGATTGTATCATTTGTCTAGCATATTGGACTTCACATGTTTGTTTCTTTGGACTTTGTTACGGTCACCTGGACCAAGGCCAAAACCACTCAAAACTACGGATTCCAA
Organism: Ophioderma brevispina; assembly: GCA_023653785.1. Lineage (NCBI taxonomy): Eukaryota > Metazoa > Echinodermata > Ophiuroidea > Amphilepidida > Ophiodermatidae > Ophioderma > Ophioderma brevispina. The sequence goes on along the minus strand of JAMKCH010015038.1, from coordinate 21,100 downwards.
CTCCTGAATCACTAGACAATACACTGTGAACTTGATTACAAATTTTTAAAAAACCCAAAGTATTTATTTAATTGTGTGTCTAAAATCATCCTCATTCAAACATCGATTAGGTTTCAATAATCAAGCATATCTATAATAAAGTTTGTTAATTAATGAACTACTGAACTTTACCTACCTGGTGTGTGCCACGAACGCGGCTGCAGCAAGATTACTATAAAAGGTGGCAGATCTTGCAAAGACTCCTGTCCTGCGAATATTCCAGCTCAAAACTTCAATTTCCATAGCGGGACGTGTCACGGACGACTTGTCCTTATACTGAAGAAAACCAACTCCTAATGACTCCCGAAGCTTGGAGGTCAACTAAATATAAAGTCCAAAAGTGCTTAGCTTGTTTATCGCTTGATAACTCAGAGGCAACGGAATACAAAACCGAAGTCGGGTACACAGTCGGACGAAACTACTTGGAGTGAGACTAACTATGGCACCAAATCCACTATATGGAGATTTGTACTAGATGTGATACTGGCACTGTCAACTTGGAACTCTGCTAATAACTTGGAGCACGATGAGTATTAAACTCTCCTTGGAGTAATGATGTTGTGATACTCTGACTCATCTTCTCTCACCAGGGCTTTATATATCCTCTCAAACAAATTAGAAGGATCTAGTCCTCTCTATATGAGTTCATGTGCTACATCTAGCCATACATCATAAAGTCCATCACCCTCAGGCCACACAGCATATTGCTGTAGATACAGTAGGGCGCCGCCTATATCATTTCATGTCCATCACCTATGAGCACAACAGTTCTATGCAGCAGGGCGCCATGTATCCTTCTCCAGACTTTTCCCTTGCCTTCTAATGAAATCCCTAGTTCTAGAAACGCTTCTCCGTTGTCTGTTTTATTCTATTTGTTTTTAATAATTAAAAATTTGGTACATAAAAAGTAAATATGCGGGCGGAAACTAATTTTAACAATATTTATATGTTGCTAAATTTATGACTTTATCCTACTCAAAGTGAAAGAATCATTGCTAATTCTTGGGGGCTGTAACACCTGGAATAAATAAGGTTCTTGACACATTTTCAAATTCACAGTGGCAGACTAATATTGAGTTGAGTACTCTGTTAGCATCGGCTAAGGTATTGGTGTCCACTTGAGTTGACCTAAGTTATCTGCACGTGACAACAAATGGACTCAACATGCATTTTTCCATTCGTGCCATGCCGTGCAAAGGATTATGGGGGCTGGCTGGCTTTCCCATGCTGCTGTGGCTATCCCCAAGAAATAAAAAATTAACCAGATAAAATGAAAACTACTTTACAGATAATCTACAAAAAATTAGACAAAAATATTGGTTTTTTCAGGCAATTTGTCTGATTTTTTTCCATTTTGCACTTTGCCAAAATCACTTAAGAGACATGAGGAGATTCCATAAAGAAGCGGCCCCAATTTTTTTCAACCCAGGGTTTTTTGGAATGCTTTCCAATGTATTAGATCACACCTGAAGTTGAATAAGTCGAAGATGCCGTCTTATGTAATAATATGATGATTTAGAGTACTTCTGTCGGGGTCGTGACACGACAGAAAGTCAAAAGCACTGTGTTCTATGGGGACATTTACGAATGTCGGGCAAGTTCAAAAGCAAGGTTTGCGGTTATTCTTTATCAGTCTCTTTCGGCACTCGCACTAGTAAAACATTTCCGTTACTGGTCACCGTAACAGGTACATCACCGTCCCCCCGTGTCGGCGCTGCGCCTCAGGTTCCACTCTCCGTTTTTCAGTATCGCGGGTCAAAGTTAATGTCGCTCGGACAAGTAACAAACAGAGTTTCGTTACCCTCACCCAGTGACTATACAGCGGTTACAGCACAGTAACCCATTTTTGGGTTACTCTTACACCTAAGTGAAATTCATAATTTGTCAGTCCAGCCCCTCGCTTTTAAGTTGCCATCACTTTACCACACAAAAGTCCGATATTTTGCAGTGTCGCACAGGTGATTCCGTTTGTATCGCCATCCTTTGATTTCTCTTTGCTCTAAATGCATGCCGGGAAGGGAGTACTAGTCTCTTACAACATAAAAACTTCGACAACAGTATTCTTTTCCTGTTAGAATGATGGCTGTATCGTGAATACTGCAGCGGTTCGCGATGACGTCATATCTTATACCGATGTGTGTAACGGTGAACTCAGTAATGGACATGTGTTACTAGCGAGTGCCGAGAGAGACTGTTTAGTACTTGTTTGTTTCATAACTTCGGAACGTTCTTGGTATGTGGTCATACAATCGCTCCTGGCACTTTGAGAGAAATTCATATCCTAAAAACATCTCCTCATGTTAATTTAAAGGTAAAAATCAGCATAATATCAATGTTCTATAAAATAATTATTAATTTGAAATATTTCAAAAATGGCATATTTCTGTCACCATTACTCCACATTTCACCAATTCTTCATTTAAAATTGGATTGGATTGAGCCAAGTTTATTGGTTGAGCTATGAGTTGCAAAAATATTCGGCAAGATGCAGTCGAGCCCAATATTTTAAAAGCCATAGCGAGACCAATAAATTTTGGGCATAAATTGTCCGATTTTATGATTATCATATTTCAGATCCGATATTTTCAACACTTGGACAGTGGACTCCTCAAAACATGATAATCAACAAAATCCGTCCAGAATGCCATAGCTGATAATCCTAGCTTATACAGACATTATTAAATCTATTCATAAAATAATGCCTGTAGCAATGTGCCTGTAAAAATAGAATCAATGAAATTAATTTGGAGAATAATAAAAGAGCCTTGAGATTCCATGAAATTGAAGTCTTGTCATTAGTTTTAATCCATCAACCAAAGATCAAGAAAAAAATGATTGAAACTGTTACAAACATTCCTCCCTGTTGTCATTATTGAAATAAAAAAAGAGACATCAATTGAAATGTAGCAGTTATTCACTCTAATGAACATAAAGGATGTGATTTTATCTATTCTATCTATAGATAGTCATGATATTGAATTTGAGCGAAATAAAGTAACATGAAAGAATGTCACGTACATGGCTAGTTTCATTCATGGAAGTCATGACTCAGACTATCTACTTAAAAGACATGCTCACAGACAAGGTGTTCACATTTTTTCTCATTTGGATAATGTACTGGCCAGCAGCATCTGTCTGCCCCATCCACATCGTTAACGTGTCGTCTTGGACCACAGCGCCGGCTATTGTTGAATCACGGTCAGAAAGTAATTTGAGCCACCGCGATCATTGGCAAATCTCAAGCGCTAGGGCCCCAGTTATCAAACAAACATCATAATCGGACTGAGCGTGGGAACTCCATGTTCACACAGTGCTAAGCGAATTGGCTATGTCATGGAAACAAATAATTTAAGTATTTCCCAAAATAAAAGAAAAATTCTCATTGACCAATTCGCTTCAAATTTGGACCAATCTCGAATATATAATATTTCTTCGGTACCCTGAAACAAGATGTCGCTTAGTGTGGGCGTCGGTCGTAAGAGTAATCAAAACAACCTATAATATTAGGGGGTTCCACCATGCGGCTTCAGATAGCATTGATTCGGATTTTTTATACACTGGATATTGCGCAAAATACTTGGCCTATCGGAAAGATTTACGCCCAAATATTCCTAACTAAATGTCTAGTTAGGTGACTGTTTATAATATAGGTTTATTTTTGAAAAAAGATGAAAAAACATGAAAAAATACGATCCCTACAAGCATTTTTCTTACTTATCAGCTGGATCAAGTATCGATTGCTGCCGTCAAGTCATGCCACACTCAAGGCACTCAAAAAACTAGTGAGCTAAGGGGTCTGTTTTGTGCAAACCCGTTTTTAACATAAGATCCACCACCTGATTCATTGATTCCGGATATGCCAGGGTACCGCAAACCGGTTTTTTTCATTCATTGTTCAAGCTATCTCAGCGCCTTTAACACAGCATTTGGCCGCTGGGGAGTCCCATGTGTAGCGCATGTCATAAGAATAGCCGGCCAATAGCGATGCGGATACGGATACGGCGCCTGTGTCCGAGCAGTTACAGATGCTATGGTGAGTTAAATGGTGTGCATCGCAGAGTACCCCTGTGGTTACTTGACTCTCGCAATTGTAGGACTTTTTTGTTTGTTTTTCAGTATTGTGGGTATGTATATTTCATTTGATTTGAAGTAGTCTGGGGATTTTGTATTGCCTGTACGCAATTTCATAAGAAGCCATTGCTGATTGCTGAATAGCCTGTCCCCAGAACATACCACTAGTTTACAGGAAGGGTCAAAATGAGTGTCAGAAGAATGCTTCTATATTTCTCATTTACATGGAATCTAGCATACTAAAAGATGTTTTGTTTGAGTGTTATGAGCAAAAATATTTTGGTCGTCCATAATTAGAGGGCACGTGTGGTCCAGTGGAATGATCGCTCACCCCACACTTGTGGTTGTGGGTTTGAGCCCCGATGTGGCCAAGGTGTTGTTGAGTGCTCTTGAGTAAGGTGCTATACCTCATTACTCATCCCCACCCGGTGATAAATGGGCACCAGCATTTTAGTGCTGGGAAGGTAACAGACCTGTTGCGCTGGAGGAGTGGCGAACCCAAACAACAAAAAATAATATGGAGGAGTCTGGCCAAACGCTAAGGAACGAGAGATGGGCACTCTGTGCACACGCTTGCTCGGCACAACACTTTACCTTTAATATAGTCTTACACAGTATTCTACAGGGCTTACAAAATCACATTTTTAGCTTCTAATCAGATTGGATTGAAATATTGGCATGAACCTTTACAGATGGGTGTGGGTTCAAGGTCATCCAATCAAGAAGAGACATAATGAAAGATTTGGCATATCACTTTAAAGGGGAATTTTATAATCCATAGCTTTGTCCATACCCAAATTAAGGTGCGAGTCCGATCGTCCTTTGGGACCCCCCCCCCCCCCCGTATTACTGGAAGGTAGTATCGATATTGATATCAGAGAAGGGAAGGTTTTTCTATTGTCGTCCTGAAATTTGAGCCCTCAAATCCATTTCATTCCCAAGATATAAAAACAAAACAAGCGGAGTCCTTAAAACGGACTAATCTTCTGATCTTAGTGCACCATTGCGAACTGGAAACAATAAATAGAGTTTTGTAACACAATTTAGTTGTGAAAGTTTACAGTACATTAGCTACAGTAAACAGCAATTCAGGTATTACAATGTGAATACTAGCCAGGCATCAATCATTTGAGCAACCTTTATTGTGACAACAGAATAAAGTTCACCCTAATCAATGATATATCTATTTTAGTACTTATTTCAAAGACTTTTGTACTAAGCAAATTGCAATAAAACTTCACGAATTCAAGCTGATATTTGTGTATACTGTTCTTCTGACATAAGTATTTCCAAACCACACAGAACAACCAAAACAAGATCACTCCTTGGGGCGCCCCTCCCTTCCTTTTTAAAGGAATTTTATAAATGGAATCTTTGTCCAATGCAAGACTAATGCAAATAAGACCATATCACTATTATGTAGTAATATCTACCAACATGAGGTACAAAAGTTGGTGGCCTGTTTAGCCCACACATGAAATTATTAGTCTGCTTAATGACATAGTTCTAGCTATCCGATGTTAAATTATACATAAAAACAATGTAAGTGTGTAGCACAATTGTATATTATAACATTGGCAGTATGATGTTGGTAGAAAGTAGCTATAGAAGTCTATCAAAGGTGGAATATTTTCAAGGAAAATTGTTTGCAAACTGACCCAACCAATCAGAAAAATGTGTCCATACAAAGCTTGGTGAGGCCTAGTCTCATTTAGTGCAAGCAGGGCATGTCACTATCACCAGTGAACAGTGCAAGTAGGAGAGAATTTAAATCATGACCATGGCCAGGAAAATATGGACTCTTGACTCAACAGCTAAATCTCAGTTAGCAGCTGCAGTGTAAAAATAGATGGGCGTATACATACAATTAAGAACTGGAGTACCCATTGCATTGGGTTTTGGTCAAATCAGGATTAATCTTCTGCTGGCAGACGAAAAACCGCCGTTTTAGTGGTTGAACCATCAATAGTAGCACGGTATTGATTCGGGCTTTGCAACATTGCATTATTGTATACCATCAAACAGCCCGTTTGTTTCCCACGGTACTTGATGGGGTTGTATGTGCAAGTGACAGGCTATCATTCAAGTAGAGAACACAATACACATTAAATCGGAACAACCACCTTTAACTATTAATAAAAAGTTGAGATTTTAATATATCTGAACTATTGACTTAAGCATTGCATGCCTGCCCTGCCTATTCTTACATGCAGATTCAAGTCTCTACAAGAAATCCTGAATTGTGCTTGTAAATTCTGTTGTTAACCACGGGGGGAGCGGATATTTGGTCAGGTAACCACCCGCATTTAAAAAACGCGGAGACCTGGGCAGGTCTCAAGACTGTTATATAGGGTATCAAATTAAACCTATGTTCTGTCAGGCTCACATAGGGTATCAAAATTTAACTTCAGTTTCAAATGTAGAGTATAAAAATCCAAGAAGCTTGTTAGAATGATGGATTGTTTGGTGATATAATGCTCAAAAACAGAATAAAAAGTCCATAAAAATAGCCTCAAAATTGAGTGTAAAATCCCAGGTTAAAATTCAATGTATTTTTTTTATTTTTTTTATTTTTTTTATTTTTTTTAACTCTTTGGGTGTCAAGTTTTGGGTATCATTTTGAACAGGTCTGGTCTCGAATAGGGTGCCTATTCATTTATTTTTGGTACATATAGGGTCATCCCCCCTGGGGGTTCGGGGTTAGAATTGGCCCGATGTGTTCCACTGCATGTTCGTTAAAAGGCGAAAATGGCCCCCTGCGGGTTCAGTGTTAAGAATTGGTCTGTTGCACTCCCTGCATGTCGTAAAAAGGCGACTGAAAGGGGCAAGGCGGCAACCCGTCTGTTATTTGAACAGACAGGTTTGTATTTAAATTTAGGATTATATTATAATGTGTAATGATTTCGACGTGTTAATTGTCTTATAAGATGTCTGTTGTATACTCATTTAGTACATGTAGCTTAAAATCAAGATCATGAAAAACAAACAATTTATCAATTACATTGTACATAGGTAAGACCACCTATTTTTTGTAGTAATAGTAAATAGTAGCATGTAATATTAGGGTTTATACTGTATTAAGTGGTGATGTATTAAAATCTATAAGTTTGGGTATAATGCCCAAGTGTATTGGAGCCATTTATAAAATGTACATGTATGAGACAATCTATTTGGTCTGTAAAGGGGATCTCGTGTTTGCATGTTCTGATGTGATTGTCGATTATCTGTATTTGAAGTTGAAGTTTTTGCTTGGTACATGGATGAGTGATGACCTTTGTCATCAGTCTATGATGTGTATAGTTATAAATTTATCAGTATATCTTTTGAACTTGTTTTATTGATGCATGTTTTCTAAGTGTATCTTTGCAATTAGTTGCGTTATCGTGTTTAAAGGGATAGGTGATGCTCTGGTTCATAACTGTATGTGTTGTATTCCTTTTGTAATTGTAATTGTTATTTGAATTGAAATGAAGTTTTAAATATTGCATTGGGTTTTTTATATTTAATGTTAAATGACAAATGTAATGACACGATATAACACAATTGTGTTGAGTTGTCGTTAAACTTTAATACTCACTCACTCATATAGGGTCACTGCTGGGACCCTTGTAACTCGGGTGGTTACCCGGGCTAGTGTACAGGTTACCCCCCCCCGGGCTGCTAACCCCCTGGGCGCTACAACAGCCGACTGTATTAGTTATTCATAGCGTTATATGATGTAATTAGCCAATCACAGAAGCATTAAGCATTAAGCTTAAAGGTGCATAAAAAATAAAGGAGGCAAAGGCCTTATTTCGTCCGCAACTTATGTTCCAGGATCACACCTTTTTGACTTGTCTCATAGGGCAGCTATTCACTATTTTATATTTCAATCGCTGACCCTTATGTCTATGTTGCAATTGCTCATTCTACCTCACTCTAAAAATATAAGCATAATAAATTAAAATTTTGTGCCTAGAGGAGGATTCGAACCCACAGCCTTTAGATTACAAGACGAGCGCCTATAGATGAACGCCATGTAATCCGAGCCAGCAGAAAGTAGTTCTTTTGTAATAGTTAAATAAATACATTAATGGCATAAAACGCAAGCATAAACACACTGTTAAAAATGTTCATTAAAATACGGCATTTTGATTGGCAGCTGGGACTCACAACAGTTAAGATGACATGTTTTTACAGTTATTGGCACTTTTCGAGTCCCTTTTTACAGTAATTTGTATGTTTAGAGTCCTGACTGACATTTAAAATGCTGTTTTTTAAGAATATTTCTAACAGTGCATGAATAGCGCTACTATAAGATGAGTCAAAAAGATTTTGGTCCTGGAACACAAGTTGCGAAAGGAATAAGTCCTCTGTGATAAAGGAGGTCGATTTTGATGGTGACTTAAAGGTATATCATTTTATAAGACCCGGGGGATGGAAGCACTAAGATGCAACACAGTGGCCTGTGAGGCAAGTGATTTCAAACATTCTCCAATTAAGAGAAAATTTTGGATATAAGATTTATTTAAGGAAACTCCTAATTTAAATGTCGATGCTGAAATCTCACCAGTAGTCATGCAGCGAAATTGCAGAGCTTATATCATCTTGCATAATGCCTGATAAACCAGCATGAATAAAACATTAGTGATACCGAATATTAGTCCTGAACTAGTCACTCAAATTTTTTAAATTGCATATATTTGACCATATCAGCATGAAAAGATGTATTAAAAGAGGTCCAATAACCACCCTGTCTTAGGGTCAGTGGTTTTGACCATAGTTTTTTAGGATGCTTTCCCATGGACTCTGGTCCATTTGGGAAGTCATCTTATAAACCATTGACTTATATGTGTTGTTAACCTAGACTGGAAGTCACAAATGGCGTTAGACCCCCCCCCTTTTCATTTTCAGCATCGTTGTTACGCTAAGACCCCATATTTTTTTTTTAAATTCCTGCCAAAATACCCCATATTTTTTAAAATTTTGCCACTGTCACCCAATACCCCCTGTTGTTTGGTGAAATTTGAAATTTTCATCCAAATACCTCATTTTTTAGAACAATTTGGCTGTCTCTCACCTAAAGAACCCTATATTTTTTGTACTTTGTCTGATTGCCCCTTATTTGAAAGCATGAGCCTGACCCCATATCCATTTCATAATTGAGTGCCCACCCATGTTGGGTTTGACAGGGTTAATTAATGGAAACCAAGTATAACTTGCACATTTGTGTCATACCCTATACAGAATCTAACCAGAGTTGAAGTTTAATGAAACCATCTCAAAACACTGACTTAATTTTGTTTATAACCTATACGAAATCTACCAGGGTTGAATGGTTAAGATGAAGCCATCTCAAAGGCACTGACTTAGGTGTTGTGATAACAACCTATACAGAATCGACCAGGGTTGAAAGGGTTAGATGGAAGCCATCTCAAAACCAACTGATCTGTAGGTGTGATAACCCATACAGAATCTACCAGCGTTGAAAAGGTTAGATGGAAGCCATCTCAAAAGCCACTGACCTTTAGTGGTATAACCTATACAGAATCTACAATGGTTGAAAGGGTTAAGATGAAGCCATCTCATAAACCACTGACTGGGTGTCATAACTATACAGAATCTACCGGGTGGAAAGGTTAAGAGGGAAGCCATTTCAAACCACTGACTTGTGTGTCATAACCTATACAGAATCACCAGGGTTGAAAGGGTTAAGATGGAAGCCATCTCAGAAACCACTGACTTAAGTGTTATAACCTATACAGAATCTAACAGGGTTGAACGGGTTCAGATGGAAGCCATCTCGAAAAGCCACTGACTTGGTGGTGATAACCTATACAGAATCTACCAGGGTTTTTGAAAGGGTAAGATGGAAAAGCAGATAAAATCCACTGATTAGGTGTATCACCCATACAGGAACTACCAGCGTTGAATAGGGTTAAGAGAAGCCAGCGAAAAAGAAATTCCCCTCGCTGACTTACGTGTTTATAACCTATACAGAATTACCAGGGTTGAAAGGGTTAAGATGGAGCCATTCTCAAAAGGCCACGGACTTAGGGTGGATAAACCTATATAGAATCTACCAGGGTTGAAAGGGTTACAAGGAAAGCCATCACAAATCCCAATGACTTGGTGTGATAACCCATGCAGAATCTACCAGGGTTGAAAGGGTTAAGATGGAAGCCATCTCAAAATCCACTGACTTAGGTTGTGAAACCTATACAGAATCTACCAGGGTTGGAAAGGCTAAAAATGGAAGCCATCTCAAAACCACTGGACTTAGGTGTGTAACATGCAGAATCTACAAGGTTGAAAGGGTAAAATGGAAGCCATCTCAAAAACACGACTTAGGTGTGATAACCCATGCAGAATCTACCAGGGTTGAAAGGGTTAGATGGAAGCATCGCAAATCACTGACTGAGTGTGATAACCAATGCAAGAATATACCAGGGTTGAAATGGTTAAAATGGAAGCCATCTCATAAACCAACTGACGCTGGTGTATAAACTATGCAGAATCTACCAGGGTTGAAAGGGTTAAAATGGAAGCCATCTCAAAAACTACTGAACTATGTGTTTTATACCCTATACAGAATCTACCAGGCTTGAAAGGGTTAAAATGGAGCATCCACAAAAATCCATGACTAGGTGTGTACCCCATGCAGAATCTTACCAGGGTTGGCAAGGTTAAAATGGGGGAAGCCATCTCAAAACACTACTGACTAGGTGTGATAACCCATGCCAGAATCTACCAGGTGAAAGGGTTAGATGGAAGCCATTTCAAAATCCACTGACTTAGGTGTGATAACCCACGCAGAATCTATACAAGGGTTGAACGGTTAAGCTGGAAGCCATCTCAAAATCCAATGAATTAGGTGTGTAACCTATACAGAATTACCAGGGTTGAAAGGGTTAAAAGGAAGATCTCCAAAATCACTGCCTTAGGTGTGATAACCCATGCCAGAATCTACAGGGTTGAAGGGTAAGATGAAGCCATTCTCATTAAACCACTGACTTAGGATGTGATAACCCATACAGAATCTACCAGGGTTGAAAGGGTTAAGATGGAGCCATCTCAAAATCCACTGACTTATATGTGATAACCCATGCAGATCTACCAGGGTTAAAGGGTTAAGATGGAAGCCATTTCAAAATCCACTGAATTAGTGTGATAACCCATGTAGAATCTACCAGGGTTGAAAGGGTTAAATGGAAGCCATCTCAAAATCCACTGAATTAGGTGTGATAACCTATACAGAATCTACCAGGGTTGAAAGGGTTAAAAGGGAAGCATCTCAAAAATCAGTGACTTATGGATACCCATGCAGAATTCTACCAGGGTGAAAGGGTTAAGATGGAAGCCATCTCATAAACCACGACTTAGGTGTGATAACCCATGCAGAATCTACAGGGTTGAAAGGGTTAAGATGGAAGCCATCTCGAAAATCCAATGACTTAGGGTTATAACCCTGCAGAATCTACCAGGGTTGACAGGGTTAAGAATGAAGCCATCCTCAAAAACTAGACTTAGGTGTGATAACCAATGCAGAATCTACAGCGTTGAAAGGGTTAAATGGAAGCTCATCTCAAAAACTATGACTTAGTGTAATAAAACCCATGCAGAATCTACCAGGTGAAAGGGTTAAAATGGAAGCCATCCCAAAAATCACTGACTTAGGATGTGATACCCATTGCAGAAATGTACCAGAATGGTTGAAAGGGTAAAAGCAGCATCTCAAAATCCACTGACTCGGTGTTGTAATCCATGCAGAATCTACCAGGGTTGAAAGGGTTAAAATGGAAGCCATCACAAAATCCACTGACGTAGGTGTGATAAAACAATGAAGAATATACCAGGTTGAAGGGTAAAATGGAAGCCATCTCAAAAAACATCGACTTAGGTGTTATAAACCATACAGAATCTACCAGGGTGAACGGGTTAAAAATGGAAGCATCTCAAAATCCACTGACTTGTAGGGTGATAACCCTACAGAATCACCGGGTTGAAGGGTTAAAAGGAAAAGCATCTCAAAATCCAGGACTTAGGGTGATTAACCATGAGAATCTACCAGGGTTTTTGGCGGGGAAAGGGTTAAAATGGAGGGCCATCTCAAAAGCCACTGGACTTGTGTTGTCCTAACCTATACGAATCACCAGGGTTGAAGGTTAAAATGGAAGCCATCTCATAAACATGGACTTATGGTTATAACCTATACAGAATCCTACCAGGGTTGAAAGGTTTTAATTAATTGAAAATGGAAGCCATCTCAAAAACTACTGACTTATTGTGTTTATAACCTATACAGAATCTACCAGGGTTTTGAAACAATGTTAAACATAATTAACTTAGAAGATTGCAACTGTTAGGTTCTCACTTCAACAGCTGACACTTTGAAGCTATTCATACAAAATGTACGCGTTATAGCAATGTGACTGTAAAAATAGAATTCATTGCAATAATTTGGAGGATAATAAAGAGCCCTGAGATCATTGAATCTAAAGTCATTTCATCGTTTAATCAATCAACCTTTGCAGTGGATCAGGGAAAAGGTGAGTGATCTGTTAACAAACATCTATCTGGAGTGTTCCTATTACAGAAATGAAAAAGTGACCTAATTGAAGGTAGAAGTTAGTCACTCACTTGACCGTAAAAAGACTGTGATTTCATCCCATCTGTCTATTAGATAGTCTTTATTGAAATGTAGCTAGTAAAAAAAAGTATAAACATTAAACAAATAGCATGTACACATGTTAAGTGTAGAAAATGGAAATTAAGTACTAAATAGCTAACTCATACTCAATGACATGGATATGTACTCAAGATGTACACTGCTGGCCAGGAATCAAGATTTTTCTGCCGAGTAGATAAAGTACGGGCCAGCAGATATTCTCCGCCCATCGTCGAGTAGTTGTGTTGAGTTACTTGACTTTCAGCATGTGTGTACTTTTTCATTGTTCTATTTAGCTTTTCATTATTTCTGGTATTATATTTTCAAGTTCTTCATGCAACATAGATCTTGGCAAGGCGGCTATCTGCTCAGCTTGTATCATTCCTTACTATGATAAAGGCATGGTACTGTCCCCACTATAACTATCTTCTTTCTACTAGCCAAAAAAAAGAAAAGATTGAAAAATCTTAATTTTAAAAAAAACTGACTTAAAAACATGCCCAACACATAAAAAGGTATGCAAATTAGACAAAATAAAAACAAAATTATATTGACCGACCTAGGTTGCATTTACAAAAAAAAAAAATGGTTGGCTTGAGGGAAGAGATCTTTTCTGCAGCCACTGCAACTCAAAAATTGATGAAAGGTTGGCATATTAAGGAGCATTTTATGATTCTGATAGCGGTTGTCCCTATCCCAACTTACATTTATTGAAAAGTTGAGATTTGTATATCCAAACTATTAACTTAAAGGCACTATCAGTGATTTACTCAACCAAAAAATGGAAAAATCATCACAAATCAGATTTTTGCATTTTTGTAACAAGTTTTGGTATCCTAACAGACCCAACAAGTTATAGGACGAGAAGCAACAATAACGGTTTTGAATTTAGATATTTTAGTCATTACTGTCTGTACGGGCACTACTACAACATAATTGCATGAAGATTCATATCTTTGGATACTGCTGTTTTCTTCCTTTTCTATCAATTTTTCGCTTAGAAAAAATGACCTTTGAGAATTCTACAGACTTATTCATTACTTTTAAGCTATTCCTGCATATTTAAGTATTGCATGTCTGCCTAATCTTATATGTAGATTCAAGTCTCTACAAGAAATCGTAAATTGTGTAATTTCTGTCTATTAACAGTCAGAAGATACAATGCGGTAGCCTCCGAGAAAAAAAGATACAAGCATCTGCTCATGAAAATGCATCGTTAGAATAAAGAGAAACTTACGGAAATAAGGATTTATTTAAGGAAACGCCTAGCTATAGTTACTGATTTTGATATCTCACGAGTGGCTGCAAAATTGCAGAGCTTTGTAGCGTCTGGAAAAATGCAATCCCAAATATGATTTTATTAAAACCGCTATCAGTGATTTAATAAATCAGAAAATTAAAAAAAAAAACATCAAAAATTAAATTTTTTGGATGGCTAGTATAGGTATCCTAACATACGTCCCCTACAAGTGTTTGGTCATATCAATATTTTATATTACTGTTCTTTGTGAAAACGGACAGTAAAGTATTTAAAAAGAGGTCTTAAAGATGACATTGCCCAAAAATGTGCTGTATTCCAAAACTATTTGGTTTTCAGGTTTGCCCACTTGCAAGGAACTTTACTACAATAATTTCAAGGTATAACATGCAAAAAACCCACAATTTAGGAAAAAATTGAGGGCGGTTGTTGCTGTACATCCTGAAAGAGAAAAGAAAATCATTCATCATATATTATAAGTGACAGTACTGTGGTATATCTGTCGTAAAATCGTTCCACACTTTGTTAAAACTTCTGTAGCCTCGGGTAGATTTTTCATTAAGGGGTTGAGGGAATAAACCATGGTTTTTAAAAATGTTTCAAAAGTGGCTCACTGGTAGGCATACATAAAACAATGTTTGTTTGGGTAACCCGACCAACCCTTAAAAAAAAAAACTGCCGACTCAAAAGTTTTTTATGCAAATTAGTACAAAATAGAAAAAATATTCTGCCGACCGACCATTATTTTCATCCAACATTCAATATTTTTTTTTTACCAACACAAAGACGAAAAATAATACCAAAACCAAGAAACAAAACCAACTACAAAAAGTAAAATAAACGATCTTTGCTATGTCATTGAAAAAACCTTTAAAATAGGAGCATCTTGTCTTAATTTTAGAAAATGGAGAAGATCTAAAAAAAAAATAAAAAATTAAAAATACGACCCCAAAGACTCTGATATTTTTCTCGTTACGCCAACAAACTATATTTTTTAGCCCGATCAATGGTTTAGAGGGAGACAATGGAGATCAATATAATTCAGTCAGTCCTTTCCTCTAGCTGCTCTTACATGTGATGACAAATCAAATCAGTGAAAAAATATGTATTTGAGCTAAAATAAGGCATTTGATTTGGTGATCATAATTGTAGTTTCATTTCATATATTCATACAAATTAAAAAAAAAAAATATTGCATCATTAAGCTGAAACGGTAAAGTGGATATGGCAAGGGGAAGTGGTGTGGTGTTGGGGAGGGGAGGGGAAGGTAGGGGTGGGGTGTATCAGGGAGGGGGAGGGGTGGGTGTTTCGGGGAGAGGGATGGGCGGGGGTGTCGGGAGGGCGACGGGTGGGGTTCATATTGTAGACTTTATACAATGCAGTTGCATTTATCACATGTTAATGATCGTGAAATTCGGCGGGGACATATTTACGAGTTCGCCTTGTTAGTATGGAACTTTGCAAAAACAGCGTCCGCCTGCTTCTTCGTTTGTATTATTGGTAATAACTGAAAATAAGCGGTTTCGTGCCCATTCTAAATAATTAACCGGGAACAGTCCAGAGGCCTTGAGTATTGCAAGAGTTGTTTGTAGGCAAGAAATGTGAGTTGACAAAATTTGATAACGATAACTCTCTTCAATTACACAGTCAGGTGACTTTGGTGTACACCATACAATATACATTGTATGTGCTCATGATGCGACTTCTAAGTACCCACTCTATCTCAACACTGCATCATACTATTTTTAGAGTTCACAGAGTATACACACTATACCAGACATGTGGCAGGGGTGCCCTTCAAAGAACACAAGACTGTTGATCAGCTGTAGTCAGACCTCTATCCACCTATATTTTGTCTGGCCAGTGTAAAAGTCCTTCCTGTGCCGAATAGCGCATAGGGTGGTGCCTATCTCCGTTTCCATAACCCTAGGCCATGTGCTGCCAAATGCAGTGAAAGCTACTATAGTAGGGGGTTAGTCTTCTGGAAGCTCTACATGTACAATTTCCCTACTCCATTCTTTTTACATGCTGAGCACCTGACATGAGGGCAGTAGGTACCATTTTTAAAGTCTTTGGTATGACCCGGCCGGTGTTTGAACCCACAACCTCCTGACTGTGAGACGGATGTTCTTAACCACTAAGCCAACATGCTGTTTTTTTCTGGCCAGAAGTAAGGAGTATTGTCATCACTTTCGCACAGCTATCTTACATGCATATCGCACATGCAATTTTATACGCTTGCAATTGCAGCTGCACGTTACGCACTGTGAAAGGTATGACATCATCCCTTCTGGCTGGACAAAGTATAATTATGCAGTATCTACTTCTAATAATAATAATAACTAGGCGGTCCCCGGGTTTTTTCGTCGCGATCACCTGATTTCGCGATCAACATGGCTTGAATTACCCGGCATCAACATCGTACCCACCAAGCTTCATGTCCAGACACCAATGTTTACCCCATTTGACCTCCTTTGACCTTGAATGACCCCCAATGACCTTTTATCCACTAACCAATACAAACTCGGTCAAGGGGCACCCACCCACCAAGTTTGAGGACCGTGCGACCCTCGGTCTTCGAGAAAAAAGACGCGGTCAGACACACAGACCACGGTATTAATATATAGATACCACACTTTTAAAGTGCAAACACCACAATGTTGTCTCAATGCGCAAATCCATTATTGTTATTACACTGCCATCAGGAATTCGTCAGAATTCATGTCACTTCATTTAGGTGTGCTGCTGGCCAATTAGCACACTGCCTATTAGAAAATAGATTGTAATATCCATAAGAACTCCCATTTCACTCCTGGGTGGAGAGAGGCAAGTGACATAAAGTGTCTTGCCCAAGAACACAAACACGTTGACCATGGTGGGGATTGATTTCACAACTTAAACATCACAAGTCCTGCGCTTTTCCATTGGACCACACATGCTCTCAGACACAGGCACACGGAAGGCAGGTATACTCGTGTGTCAGTGACAGAGGATTGTGTTTGGGATCTTGTTACGCAATCATCTTCATTGACGTGCTACTTGGATCCTATGCCAACATCCTATTGAAAGATTGTTTAGACGTCTTGGTTCCTTATATTAACAAAACTATCAATGAATCTTTGAGTTCTGGGATTTGTACAATCTCTCTATAAGTTGGCCCATGTGAAACCGCTTATCAAGAAAACAGGGCTCTGATGTTAATGATCTGAAAATTATCGGTCCATTGCAAACTTGATGTTATTTCCAAGATACTCGAGAAAGCAGGCTCATCTCAAACTGAATGTCTATCTGCATAAAAATGGCCTTTATCCTGATATGCAATCAGCATATCGCCAGTTCCACTCAACTGAAACAGCCATGCTTCGTGTAGCGAATGATCTGCTTTTGGCATAGACAAAGGCAATGAAGCAGTTTTGATTTTGCTTGATTATTCTGCTGCATTTGACACCATCACCGTTCCATCTTTTTCGAGCATCTACAAAGTCGGTACGGCATTGGGGGCACTGTGTTTACGGATGGTTTAAAATTATATTTCTTATTAATTATTCCCAAGTTTTTGTTGTGTATGATAAGCTTTCAGACATACATTCAGATCTCTTGCGGTACCCAACAGGGATCTGTCAAGGACCTCTTGATTTCATCCTATATACTGGTCCTTTGAGTGACGTGATTGGTGCACATAGTGGAATTATGCACATGATTTATGCAGATGACACACAACTGTATTTAGTACTGCAGTCATCCAAGACATCTGAAGCTATTAACAAATTGGAAAGTTGTATCTCTGGTGTTAGATCTTGGGCCATCAGCAATTGGCTTATGCTGAATGATTCGAAGACGGAGATTGTGCATTTTCATTCTAGGCATCGCTCTCCTTCCAGTCTACCAGCTATTGTTATCGGTGATGCCAGAATCAACATTGCTAAGGATCTTGGTGTTACACTGGATAGGACACTTCAAATGAAAGATCACATTAGGAACACTGCACGCTCTGCGTCTTTTGGAATCTACAAGATTGGACAGATCTGTATGTATTTATTTATCAACCTACCACAGAATGCTTGGTTCATGCCTTTGTATCCACTAGATTAGTCTGTAATAATTCTGTCTTGCTGCTGAGTTCTGTACATGTTATAAAGGTGCAATATGACTGAAAGGAATACCACACAACAGAGAATTCGGCAGCGAGACTTGTTACTTTGACTAACCGATATGATCATATTTCACCTGTTCTGAACAATCTACACTGGGTAAAAGTTAAAGACCGCATCCGTTTCAAAATCTTACTCATTAAATATGAGATACGAAATGGAATGGCTCCCAAGTAACTCGAGGAACTTATCTCAGATTATTTCTCTACGCTCATCGTCGAAAGGTCTTCTTAGCCCTGGTCCACAATGTAAGACTATATATGGGTACCGGGCTTTTGCCATTGCAGCTCCCCGTATGTGGAACAGCCCCCTGGTGGATGTTAGAAATGCACCAAATGTTTCCACTTTTAAAACTAGACTGAAGACATAACTTTTTTTTTCAGAGTGAGTTAATTTGGGTGGCAAATTGGTTATATGCTGAACCTCTTTCTTTCTTGTTTAAAAATTGAAATGTTAAAATCATTAGGTTTATATTTAGTTTATATTGTATTTCATTTAATTTATAGATTAAGAAACTATTTTTGGTGTGTTTGTGTGATTATGTACAGCGCTTAGATACTTTGTTGTAGCGCTTTATAAGTGACAATTATTATTATTATTTGCATAGAACACACTACCCCTATCATTATTAGTACACATTTTGGCAGCAATTCTAAATATGTAATTGGATTGTTGCTTAATGTACTTAACTGAAGTGCTGAAGGAGAGGTGTGCTGTCGTCATACTTGTATAAGACAATAAAAACGGGTCGTTTTTTGTCATAAAATAACTGATTATTTCTTTAAGGGTGAACTCTCCAATTATCAACCTTGATGTCATCCATCAAATGTGAGATTTTAGCATCACTGTAAACCTTGTATTTTTCAACTCACACATAAGAGACTGTAGCAGCTAGATTAAACGACTGACTGAATTATGTTGATCTCCATCACTTCCATCTACTAAACCATTGATAGCCAGCCACTCTTGAACACATCTTGACCATGCTTGTATCTCCCTCAACCCAGTAATGAAATCATACAATCCTCAACTAAAAACATTACTGCCACTACTCCTTTTCAGAATTTTGTGAACTTTCAAAATGATAAAGTAACTTCTTTGTGATTTCACTCAAACAAAAATCATACAATTGATAGTGGAAAACACCCTTTATTCGTGATCCAATGCATGACCACGGGTACCTGAAAATTTGGCAAATGACCGGACCAGGCTTGTGAGGCAGTGTATTGTCATGATCTGTAATGAGCTTTATAACATGATTATAAGTCAAATAAATGGGCCTTGAGAGATTTCCTGAAGGTTGCAATTAAGTGAAGATGCATGACGGATGTTATGAG
Organism: Ophioderma brevispina; assembly: GCA_023653785.1. Classification (NCBI taxonomy): domain Eukaryota; kingdom Metazoa; phylum Echinodermata; class Ophiuroidea; order Amphilepidida; family Ophiodermatidae; genus Ophioderma; species Ophioderma brevispina. The sequence continues at coordinate 1,597 of JAMKCH010015038.1, read as the reverse complement.
GTAATTGGTTCCACATTGTAGGTCCTGCAGCAAAGAAACTATGGTCACCAGATGATGTGAGGGTATGTGGGATAATCAGGAGTGTATTATCTGTGGCAGGAATGCGTTTAGAAATGCAGAGCCAATGGAGCTCACGAATCAGGGGAGAGACATGGTCATAGCTTTTTGATTTGGAAAATAAGCTTAGCGGCACAGTTTTGAAGTCGCTGTAAATGTATGGTGTCTTTGCCTGAGAGGCTTAGAAGCAATGAGTTGGCATATTCAAGCCTTAATGATGCTCTAGCGCTTAATGATATTAGCAGCTGGATATGTGTAGAAGGAAAATGATTGAGGACCTATAGCAGACCCTTGTGGCAAACCAAAATTTGAGATTTGTGGATCAGATAACATACCTGCAACTTTGAATCTATTTGAGCGTTCAATTAGATATGATTCAAACCATTTGCTAACATAACCAGTGATGCCAAAGATACTTGACAAACTGTTCAAGAAAATAATATGATCAATGGTGTCAACATTGCCTGCAAAACCAGGAAGACAGCCTGGCAGTTGTCAAGAGCAGATATGATATCGCTCTTGACTCTCAGCAGAGCAGTCTCCATGCTATGGCCAGAACTGTAAGCGGATTGATAAATTTGAGTGAGATTATTACTACTAAAATGATTAATACTACAAAGAGCGGCCTTTTCAATGAGCTTTTACGAGAATGCTAGTGTTAGACACAGGTCTGAAGTTCTTAAGATTAGTCCAATTTGGATTTTTTTTTCAAAATGGGTGTGATTATGGCATCTTTCAAGGAAGAAGGAAATAACCTTTTATGAAAAAGGAAATGATTCAGTAGACAGAGAGGTGTGTTCACAATTGATGTTAAAACAGAAAATAAGATGCCAATGTTCTCTTTTAGACGACATGTTGGTATTGGGTTCAAACTAAAGAATTTACTAGGAAACTTACTATCTTAACAACCTCTTCCTGGATTGAAAAATCCTTAAGCTCGGGTGGATTAGCATTTGTGGGATCCTGTTTGGTAAGCTCATGCGACTCACGCTGAACCTTTGAGTCACTTTGAGAACTGATGGATTGTCTGATTTTAGTAATCTTCTCCTTAAAGAAGTTGCAAAACTGATCATTGAGAGTTTTCATTGAGTCCATCAAGGTAAAGAGCCACAAGACCTATTCAACAGAGTGTTAAGTGTCTTAAATACAGCCTTAGTGTCAACAGATGAGAGATTGTTAAAATTTTATTTCTCTTGGTGAATCACTCTGGCTAGTTGATGGATGTTGGCAAGGTATCTCTGATTATCAGCAGCGCGTCCACTGATGCCGAGAACGCCTAGCCAAGTGAATCTGTGCATCATACCAAGGTGAAGGATTCAAAAGCATGGACCATGTCATTTCTAAAAGCTTCATTGTCAATATCTCTGTTGTTTCTTGAATTATGATCCACATTAAGGGAAAGGGTCACATTTCAGCACAAAATTGCAATTTTTTTCCAGAGTAGATCGAATTTGCATGTAAGATTAGGCAAATGTACTGTACATAAGCCAATGGTTCAGATGATATAAAAATCTCAACTTTTTGTTTAGGCAAGTCAGGA
>JAMKCH010015037.1:0-51287 GCA_023653785.1 Ophioderma brevispina | reverse complement strand
CAGTTTTCCTCGACGTCTTGACGCATTGATTCATGCCAGGGGGACCATACTCGATATTCGTAACTGATTGACATTTAAACAGTACTATTGAACATTTCGATGCATGAAATTACCCCAAAATTGTTATCTGTAAAACTGACTGATGTGAAAAAATTGTATAAAATCATCAAATACCCCATTTTCCTTTCAGGCTAAGGACACGGTTCGTAAAGGGTTAATTGTGGACTAAGTTCATGGTGATATGTTCCGAAGAGACTGATTAATCAAGTAGTGTGGTGATATACACCCCGGATATCATAAATAACTCACACTGTAAGAATCATTCCATGAAAAAGTGGTAAAAAATATTTTATTCCAACTTTATGAGCAACAGGGTATAAGTATAGATTGCAGTTGGTTTCTCGTAGTATGTTTACACATCTTATGACATTATTCCCCAAAATGTTATTTTTTTTTGTATTGTTAATGTGTACAAAGTAATTCGCTAAAGGTTTTGGTAAATGGTTAGTATATGTTTTATATATAAACACTACAAGATTAAGCTTATATTTATCAAATTCATTTAACAAATTGAATTTTGAAAATAATGGCCCAATATAACATCTATAATGATTACTTGAATCGTCCTTACAGCTTATCTTTGTAGATTAAAGCCACTATCAGTGAAAACCAAAACAATTACTAAAAATCATTTCTTTGCATGCCTGTAACAAGTACAGGTGTCTGAACATACCCTTGCCTTGCAAATTATAAAACCAGAAGCAACTCTGATAAGGAATAATGGGAATTCTACAGACTTATTCCTGCAAATTTGAAATATTTTGACTCTTTCAGGAAAATCACTCATAGTGTCTTTAGATATTTTATCTAAATAGATTTTTGAAACTACCTCATATTGGGATATCATAATTTATGCAAGATAAATGTGCAGTGCGAGTATAATAATATGTCCATGGACAAAGTATTTTTGTAGTAGTTTTGAGAGTTTACCAACATTTCTAGAAATATTCTTTTTTGATATTTGATCGATTTTCCATGTAAAATGTCCATCAATATAATCCCTAAAAATTTGGTCTCATCAACTCTCTTTTAAATTTAATGTTATATTATGAAGTATAAAATTAAAAATATTCTGTAGCATTAACCCCGTGTTTTGCCTTGCCAATCATTACCTTTCGGCTCGTATCTGGAGTATGTAGAATTTAACAGCATGTAAATGGTTTTGCTCGCATTTACCGATAATTTATTTGCCCTGAACCAGTTGCTGATCTCTTTTAATTCACTATTTTGTTACATAAATTTTCGTGGTCGTATCAGGATAGGAATACAGTAAGGTAGTATCTTCAGCAAATAAGACCACTTCTAGCAATGAAACGGCATTTATAATATTATTTACATATAGAACGAATAGCCATGGACCTAAAATTGCGCCTTGTGGTACCACGCATTGTAAGTTGCTAAAATGCAATTTACGAATTCGACTTTTTGAAGTCGTATCGACACTAAAGGAAAAAGTGAAATCGATGACGAAACAATCGAATTCAATACGACCTTTGGCTCAGTGTAAACGGGGCTTTTGATATTTTTTTTATAAACTGAATCACATGATTGATATCGTACAAACTGTGTTCTATTATCTAAATAATTTTTAATCCATTCAAGGAAATACCTCGGAAGCTATTATAAAATAATGCCAGTATATCATGATTGTGTCAAACGCTTTTGACATATCCAAAAATATTGTCATTGTAGTTTCGTTTCTTTCTACTGCATTACTTATTTTATAAACTAATTATTACCATAGAGTTTCAATGATTTTGATCATTTAATATTTTGTTATCAATATATTCCGTACATCTTTGAAATACAAATCTATCAAGTATTTTAGAAAAGCAAGGACATATAGAAACAGGGCGATAATTTTAAAATACTTATTTGTTATCTTTTTATAAATTAGAACTAATTTTGCTCCGCTCTCTTTAGCATGCAGTATTTCCAGGGTTGTCCATATCTATATACCCTTGGTTCTCTTGTCCCTGCAGATGAGTTGCATAACTATGTCTATTTGCGTTTGCAGCAGCACAGTTAGGGACTGTATAAAAGGCAATCAAAAGACATAATTACAGGAATAATAATAATACAAAACGGTGAAGGACTTGCTTAATTAAGAGCAATTATTGGAAACTACTTGACATTTGAATATATGTTTTCCCAGTTAAAGGTGGGTGTTCCGAATTATGTGTGTCTTGTTCTCCACTTGATATGAGAGCCTGGCACCTGCATACACTTACCATCAAGTATCATGGGAAACGAATTTGCGGTTTGGATAATAGAAGCGATAACGCGCATTGCAAGGACCCATTCACTACTGTAAATATTGATGGTTAACCATTAAAACGGCACTTTTTTGTTTATATCGAAGGAATGGATTTGGAAGCTGAAATTTCAGGACGATAATGAGAAAAATACGGCCTTTCATCTGATATCAAAATTTATACTACTTCCGGGTAAATCGGGGGGGGGGGGGGGGGGGGGGGGGGGTCCCATAGCGACGGAACGAGCACTTATAATTTCGCACTTGTGTAATTGATTTTAATAAAACAGACCACTGGAATTCATCCTGGAAAATCTGAATCGTTGAAAGGCCAAACCAAATTAATTATTCTGTAACTGATATTCACATTTGTGTTATTGTATTTGGACTTTGGTTCATTGATTTTCATCCAAATGCTCGTCGAACTCGTCCGTAAATATGAAGACCGTAATGACAATATAAAGACAATATGAAAAACATGCTAATTTCTGTCCGTGTCTTGTTGTAGTCTATTATACAGAAAATCCCGCCAATATGTGAATTTTACCAATTTGTGTGTTAAATAAGGAAATAAGATTGTCAATTTAATATGAAATTATGTATGTTTATATTTTGTTTGAACTTGATTTTTACGATTTTTGACTATTTTGGCTTTACCCGTTAATCGATGGCGGGCTTCAACAATTCCCTACATAGATATATATTGCCCCATATATCCACTGGCATAGATATAAGTTTATTCATCATGACTCGGTTGCACCCCACACGCACCGCTTCCTTAGACACACAAACAGAACTTCTTGTTAACACCATCAAATGACCAGAATCGAAAAGCGCGCCACTGCTTAATATAATTAACCTTGTTGGGTCACCTGGATAGCGCTATTCCAAAGCACAGAACGCTTGCAACCTGAGTCAATTATCCAATTACCTTCATTCCCATTTTGCTCATACGATTCCTCGACACTTATACAATTGTTGTTGCAATAATCCAAGTACATATTAGCGAAAATGTCAGAGGTTTAGTTCTGACACTCGTCTTTAATGATACTGACATTGCGTTGCACAAAGCAAACCCCACTTCTTCAAACATTTTCCCATCCATTACATACTCGTATCCATTATAAAACCAGTTTTACTAGTTTCGATCGTTCGTGTTTTACATTCAATTCACATGGACTAGTACCGCAACCTCGGTCCCGGCGCATCGGATTTCCACTGGTTGTACATGCACGACCCCATGCAGTATTGGTTTTTGGATAATCACACTACCAACTGCATTATCATGGTGCAGGGTGGTGTGACGGTCGTATTAGCACGACGTGCCTCGTTTGGTTGGTGGTTTGAGGATTCCTTTTGCGTGTGTATGGCAATGGGTAGCGGTGCCCCGCGGCAACCTAGACTCCTTTAATAAATAGTGTGATTCCGTAAAATGTGTTCTTGCAGTTAGGCCTCCTCTACAATCCAACGGCTGCCGGGCAGCTACAGTTCGTTTGGGCACTGCTGAGGCTACAATACAGACACGGTAATAATAATTTTCGCCGTTGGGTCATTTTTCATCGACTAATTTATGATTGAAATCCTATCTTGGATCTAAAATTTAGTATTTGTCAATGTGATGGCTTTATCGACTTTGACGTTCGAGTGGCTCTAAAATGCTTATTTGTACGTGGTAACATTCTACCACATATATTTGCAAGATTAATAAGTAATAATGCCAATTAAACTCATATCGAAGTTATAATCTAACATTTTTTAAATTGTTTTATTTATTTATTGTTCATTTGTGTTTATGCTATACATTTTTATTTTTATTTTATATATGTTTGTTATTGTTTTAAATTTTTGATTAGTACACACACTGGCCGGAAGTATTGCAACATGAAGAAAAACAATTTATATTCAAACATTTATTTTATTATTGTGCCAGAAGTTTTTGACTATGCATTACGTAATTATTGTCAAAGTTATGATTTTCAAACAGATGTTGTTTCCCAGAAACAAAATGCGAGAAACGTTTGATTTTATTGTCATGTTCCCTAAATATGGCGGTTTAAAGAAGCTCGCTAATGATAACTTGCCGATTGTACTCCAGAAGGAATACAGGCACAGAAACGTCAAATGGCTGCAGAATGACCGCTGAATGAATTGTACGGGTTTGTTATGGTCTACTCTAAATGTTCACGGCGAAAATCAGAGTGGTTGTATGGACCGGAAATGAGATAACGTCAATAGAAGACAGGACCACGTTTATCACCGTTGCACTCAGGAAATTTCTTGACAAGAAAGAGGTCACATAATAACTTGATGACAACTTTTTAATCGCACTGTTGACATTGTGCTGTTTTTCATGCAATATGAATGCGTAGGTAGACATGATTTACGTAAACCACGTGATTTATCATTCGAATTGGCATTTCGGATGTCTCCAAAGTCCAGATTTGATAAAGACCAACTGTGTTCCATAACCCTAAACCCTACGAACCTGAAACACTTCACAAAGCGGTATTTTGAAGATTGAAGCCATAGCCTTTTGGTTTCTGATGCCTGATTTTTCCTGTCTGGGAGTGGCATTGGCAGCTACCGTCGCATTCCTTTAATCCGCCATATTTAGGGAATATGAAAATCAAATCAAACATTTTTTCACTCTCTTGGATTCTGAGGAATAACATCTGTATGAAAAATACAACTTTGGCATTCAATACGTAACGTATGGTCAAGAATCCATGGTATAATTTGAAATCAATATATGATTATGAATTTCGTTTTCTCTATGTTGCAATTCTTTTGGCCAGTGTTTGTATGTATTTTAGTATTGTTATTTATATTATTTAATATATTTTCATTTGTATTTGATATTATTTAATATATTTTCATTTGTATTTGTTATTTAATTTTTATAGTTTAAGATATTTGTATTTTTTACTTATTTCTGTTTGTCTTTTTTATTGTTTTTTATTTGTAACTCTATTTTGGGTTCTTTTTATTACTTTTTAAGTAATGTCTTTAAAAATGTCTTTTAAGTAATGTCTCTGAAATTGGCGCTGCCATTTGTTTTCACTGTACAAAAAATATACAATCTTCCAACGTACTTCTCAGACTAGAGTTGTACTATCCAAAAGATGTAAAAAAAACCACATTATTTTTTGGATTCCTTTGCTATTGAAAGAGGAACTAAGTGCTCCCAATGTTCAATATATCGTTGATGTGTCGCTTTTTAACAATGTAATAACATTCTTAAAAGAAGCGGCTATTGTCGGGAGTAGTCGCGATTAATGAATCGCTCATTGATGTATGAGGTTACAATTCCTTGCCATCATACGGAAAAAATGCTTCGACATTGATCAGTTTTACATGAGCAATTTTCAATTTAAGATTGTTTCCTAAAGTTTTGACTAGGCATTACGTAATTCTTGTCAAAGTTATGATTTCCAACAGATGTGTTTCCCGACACAATAATGCAGAGAAACGTTTGATTTATTGTCATGTTCCCTAACTTAGGCGGTTAAAGAAGCGATAAATGATAACTTGCCGATGAAAACTCCAGAAGGAATACAAGACAGAAACGTCAACCGCTTGCAGAATGGCCGCTTGTGAATGAATTGTACGGGTTGGTTTGGTCTACTCTAAATGTTCACGCGGAAAAATCAGCGTGGTTGTAAGGACCGGAAATGAGATAACGTCAATAAGAAGACAGGACCACGTTTATCACGTGCTCAGGAAAATTTCTTACAGGAAAGAAGGTTCACATAATACTTGAGACAACTTTTAATCGCACTGTTGACATTGTTGCTGTTTTTCAGCAATATGAATGCGTAGGTAGGACATGATTTACGTAAAACCACGTGATTTATCATTCGAATTGAATTTCGGATTGTATCCAAATTTCCAGAATTTAGATAAGACCAATGTGTTCCATAAACCTAAACCATAACGAACCTGTACCCATGACAAAGCGTAATTTTGAAGCAATATATTTTGTTTCTGTGCTGTATTCCTTCTGGGTGCAATCGGCAAGCTACCGTTCGCAGTTCCCTTTTAATCCGCCATATTTAGGGAACATGAAAATAAAATCAAAATTTTTTCGCGCTCGTGGATTCTGAGGAATAACCTTGTATGAAAAAAAAAATTAAAACTTTTGGCATTCAATACGTCATGTTTAGTCAAAGGAATCATGGTATAATTTGAAATCATATATGATTCTGAATTTCGTTTTCTCTATGTGAAATACTTTTGGCAGTGTGTGTAGTATTTAGTATGTTATTTATATATTTAAATATTCTTCATTGGTATGTGTTATTTATTTTTATATTTTAAGATATTTTTATTTTTTTATATATTTTATGTTTGTCTTTTTTATTGTTTTTATTTGAACTCTCTTTGGGTTTTTTTTATTATTTTACGAATGTTATTTAAAATGTCTTTTAAGTAATGTCTCTGAAATTGGCGCTCGCTGTTATTAGCCAATTATTAAAACACACGCAAAAGAATTTCTCCGCCTGCACGTAAACACACAGGCAAACGGTGCGCGGAGATAGTAGCAAGACGTACCGCATGACACTACGTATGGATTGAGTGAAGAAATGACATTTGTCCAATTCAACTTGGTCTAAAATAATTTGTGGTTTTGGAGGTGGGTTATTTCGAAGAGGTGCTGAAAAATACGATCAGTTCGATCATCAGGAGGCTGATCATTACACCCTCGAGAACGGTACTTTTGCACTACTTTTTTGCGATTTGTCAATTTCAAACTTGTTCTAAAATAATTTGTGGGTTTGGAGGTGGGTTATTTCGAAGAGGTGCTGAAAAATACCGATCATTTCGATTATCCAGAGCTGAGTCATGTACCACTCGAAGAACCGGTACTTGTTGCACTCTTTTCCTTAAACAATGTTGTTTTTTAATACCTTCATATTGCAATGACAGTCGACTCACATTTGTAACTGAAAGACTTATTTAGTAAAAATAATAAGTACAAATAACCATTGAATATAAAAAACGAGAAGAAACACACATCAAGTATGCCAAAACATATCTTAGCAAACTCTGTTAAATGAGAAGTTCTTTCAAACTGAGCAGTCTCCAAAAACCCCAAATTTCAGTGTGTATGTGTGGTTGTATATAGTTTTCAAAGGTCAATTATCCACTATTAATAATTTATCACAAAGCAATTGATCTGATCATTAAAGGGACCACAATGGCATGAAAAATATTCTCATAATGAAAAGGACATACTGTTAATCTCGTTCCACAATTTTGAAAAACAATTTGGAGTTCTATTCATTCTGAAAAAAAAACAGCAAGGAAATCGTCCCACGTCGTGGTAATTTCTGCCATGGAAAAATAAGGTGTGACATCCTGCCAGAAGTGGCAGTGTATGCAGCAAGTTGTGACCACAATTCAAAAGCAATTCAGACTGGGATTCAGACATTGTAAGTCAGGCTTGTAGTAAGATTTTGATCGGACAAGTGAAAGATGGATTAGCCGGGATAGAACATATTACAATAGCAATGGTCTGTGAGCTGATGACTGCATGCCTTTCAAGTTTGGATAAAAACGCGGCAGATGTCAGGCATTCCTGTTGCACAAATGTTTTCAAAATTTGTTGAAGGATTGAGGTAAGGGTCCATTTCATTAGGTTCCTGACTATTTTTATTGCCATGTGCCCTTGTTTAATAGTTGAGATCTGAAACCTGCGGGATTCTGTAGAGAGAGATATTTAAAAGTTTGCATCAATATTAAAAGTTGGCCTACAAATATGCATATCTCTCATTTTATCTCTGTCTCCTGTCGTTCGGCAGAACCGTTTACTGTTGATCTGAAAAAATACAACTAAAACCTGACAAAGACGCCGACCAAGAGCACATTTTTAAGAAAATTTATTCAAAAAGGAAGGGCAAATGTAAAAATTAATTGCTTCAGGATGTACTGTTTAAAATGCATAACTTTGGTGAAGAAATGAGTAGTAGGAAAGATTTTCGCGGTGCATCCATTTTTACTCATTCCAATGGGGTATGAAGATTGGTGATAAATCTGTCTGTCCTTTGCTTCCACATGATTATAATTTGCAGATATCAGTTTCAGTAATCGAAGCACCATTCAGTGCATAGTCTAATTACTATTAATTATTAAGTTTCAAACATGCTAAACATTAAATAGCCATTATTACTGTGTCCAGATATCAAACCAAGACCTCTTTTAATCACTTTATTCGCTAATTTAGCTACAGTAGCTCACGACATTGTCAGAAGCTGGAAATCTGACTTTCTTAATTTATATTATCAGGTCTAATTTAAATATTCTTTACTTAACCATGTTTTGCCTTGTCAAATCATTACCTCGCTTCGGAATCTGGAGTATGTAGATTTACATAATGGTTCCCAAAAGCATTAATTGTTTTGCTCCCATTTTCGATAAATTTATCCTGCCCCCTGAACCAGTTGCTGATCTCCTTCATCAATTCACTATATTGTTACATAAATCTTGGTGTGTGCTTTTTCAACACAATCGGATCGTTTTAAATGTTGACCCCTGTTGTTGTGTGTCCCTGTTATTTTTTTTTTTCAGATTGCACACTTCATGACTCTTGTGCACTACAAGTCCCTCCACTAACAGTAAGGTAGTATCATCCCAAATAGACCACTTCTAGCAATGAGGCATTTATCATTTACAATCCAGAACGAAAGCCATGGACCTAAAATTGCGCTTGTGGTCCAAGCATTGTCAAGTTGCGTACGAATCGACTTTTTGAAGTCCGTATCGAATTACGACTGCAAGTGGTTCCTAACGAAAAAGTGAAATCGATGGCGACTCCATCGAATTCATACGACCTTTTGCTCAGTGTAAACGGGGCTTTTGATAGTTTTAGACATGAATCACATGATTGCTATCGTTCCAAGTGGTGTTATATGATTATCCAAATAATTTTTAATATCCATCAAGGACAATACCTTGGAAGCTATACTGTTCCGTTTATACAATATGCCATTATTCGCATGATTACATGCGTGTTACATCTTTTACATTCCAAAATATTGCCATTGTAGTTCGTTTCTTTCTACTGCGTTACTTTATAGGTGTGATGATTTAGATTCCGTACATCTGTGAATACAAGCTTCCAACTATTTTAGAAACGGTAAAGATGTACATACAGGGCGATAACTTTATAAAATACGTTCTTTGTTAGCTTTTATAAATTGAACTACTTTTGCTCTCTCTCTAAGCATGGGTATTTTCCAGAGTATTGGTCCATATCTCTATACATTTGGTTCTCTGTTCCTGGGAGCCGAGTTTCATAGGATTCTATTTTGCGTTTGAGCAGCGAATTAGGGTCTTGTAATAAAGCAATAAAAACAATAATTAAAAGAAGAATATTAATAATAACGGTGAAGGATCAGGTAAACTACTTGACTTTAATATATGTTTCCTCCCAGTTAATTTTGCACTTTGTAATTGATTTTTTAATACCACAGACCATCTGGAATTTTATATCTGGAAATCTGATCGTTTAAAGGCCACCCAAATTAATTGTTCTGTAACTGATATCCATTTGTGTTTATTGTATTTCACCATTGAGTCGTGATTTCATTCCAATTGCTGGTCGAATTCGTCCGTCAATATGGAGACCGTCGTATTAAAACCAAAAACAATTTTTTCATTTTTCATTGATATCATTTTATTTCCTTCTGAAATGTAATGTGTGTGTATTTGGTGTGTGCGTGTGTGTTGTGTGGGGCACAATGTATCTCTTCAAACGTGCTATTCATGCCGTGTCTTAGTTTATTCTATTCTCAGAAATCACGCCAATACTGGCTTTCCAATGTGTTTGTTGTTTAACACTTAAGTGCCTAAGCACTAAGTTGTTTTCACTCACGTTGGTGCCTAAGGGGGGGGGTGGGTTCTGAACCCCCAAAGGAACCACTTTCCCGATGGAATTTTCAAAAAAATGAAACCTCATACCACCTTTGAGGGCTCATAAGACAGCCAAAGTGGCCATATAATGGAGTTCCCGGTTTATCGTCTGGAAATTAGTGGCAAATCTTGTTTTTCAAAATGCGTCAAAATCGTTCAAAAAGATATCATGATGTTGTCGCGACCCTGCCTTCCACACGCATTTACCCATTGCAATCATTTGATGTTTATATCTGCTCTAGAAGGACCCAATTTACATTATTTAACCAAACCTTACCATTTTGTACATTTTTCTATTTTTTGTGGTGCGTCGTATTTGCCATATGTTTGTAACAGCAATGGCGCGCAGGCTCCGCTCGATGATGGATCGCTTCATTTTATCACCTAAATGGTTAATTATTTTTTTTCTGTTATGTAAATTATTTTGTTTCATATGCATATGAACAGACATAAGCAGAAAAATTTTCTGGCAACAGGTTTGCTAATTTTTTACTTTTTAAAAATCACCCTCCCGTTGGTGCCTATGGGGGGGGGGGTTTTCTGGGAACCCAAGCTAATTATCTCCATTAGACGGCTAGAATTTTAGTAATATTTTTTATGGAAGAAGCCATCGGATAAGTTACACAATTTACAAAAAATTAGAGTTCGAAATATTTTCTTCACAGACTGATAAATCGCCGAAAAGCAAATCTTGGGTATATGGAACCCCCCTTAGGCCTTAAGTGTTAAAAAGGAAATAGAGTTGTCATGACATATGAAAATATGTTGGTTACTTATATTTTTTGAACTTGATTTTTTAGTAATAGTTTTAGTGCTCAATGATATAAATCTAAATCCCATAATTGCGCGGAGTTCTCCTACAAAATCGTAACCAAATTCCAGGGGTACCTCCCAAAGTTTAATGAGCAGTCCACTTCATATCATAGTATTTGGCACATTCAATGGGGCCATATAATTCGTCGTATTTGAAAGTCCTTAATTCCATTTAGGATACACGCGAGTAATTTTACTTTCGGTGCATTTACGAGCGAAAACAACAAAACGGTTTATGGCCACAAGCTGTACTCTGACTACATAGCTCGTTTTGGCCTTTTGTTTTATTATAATTTCATGTATTTGCTGCACGCCTCGATATTTATGAACCATGGCGATCCTGTTTTTTTTTGGCCAATTGTTCAAACCACACAAAGAGTTTGAACTACGCCCCCGCCGCACGTAAACACCCAGGCAAAGCGGTGCGCGGAGAAGATGCAACAAAAGTACCGCATGACACTACGGTATGGCTCCGGAATTGAATATGAGATTTGTCCAATTTCCAAACTTGTTCCAAATAATTTGCGTTTTGGAGTGGGTTATTTCGAAGAGGTTATCCTGAAAAATACTGATCATTTCGATCATCCAGAGCTGATCATGCCCACCATCGGAGCGGTACTTTTGCACTACTTTTCCGTAAATATTTGTATTTGTCCTCATATTTTTAATTACCTTCATAATGGTCACTTGACAGTCGATTCACCTTTGGTAGGTAAAGGAAAGTTCTAAGCAAACAACGTACAATAACCATTGAAGATAAATAAAAAGAAAGAAACAATAAAAATATGCCAAATATATCGTACAATTAAATATTAACTGCACTAACTTCGAAGTTCTTTTAAAGCAGGTAAGCAGCCTCGAAAACCCATTATTTATGTGTATTTTGTAGGTCGTAGTTCTCAAAAGGTCACTATACCACGATTATATAACTGTTATCCCGCAGCAATTGATACTGATCATTCTAAGGACACAATGGCATGAAAAGAAAAAATCAGGCATAATAAAATGGACCTTAATGAAATTACGTCACAATTTTGAAACAATTTGGGATGTCTACATTTCTGCAAAAAAAAAGAAGTAAAAAAAGCAATAAATCGTCCATTTCGTGGCATTCTGCCCAGTGGTAAATCAAGGGTGTTGACATCCCTCATCCCTGCCAGACGTGTCAGTGTATCCACCCTTTTTTGACACAATTCACAAGCATCAGACTGGGATTCAGACATTGTACCACTTCAGGCTTGTAGTTAGATTTATGATCTGACAAGTGAAAGGAAATTTAGCCGGGATTAGCACACATCACCCTACAATGGGTCTGTGAGCTAATGACTGCATCATTTCAAGTTTGATAAAACGCTGATAGTAATGTCACCATCCTTTGGCTGAGAAATGAGCTACAAGGAAACTAATATGAGTTAATTCCTCCCCTTTTTACAAATGTACAACCCCAATTGTTTTATTCAATTTGTCGAAGTGATTCCGTAAGGGTCCATTCATTAGGTCCTGTAATATTTTTTATGCCTTGTTCCCTTTGTTTATAGTATATCTGAACTTCCTGAAAAAAGACAGATTCACACCCTAAATAGACTAGTTGTTTGCCCCTATCGGGATTCTGTAAGAGATTTCAAATTTTTGCATCAATAGTTAAAAAGTTGGCTTACCAATATTCATATCTGTCATTTGATCTCCTGTCTCCTGTCCTTTCGGCAGTATCGTTTCTATTTTGATCTGAAAAAATACAAGATAAAAACTTGACAAACAGACGCCGACCAATTAGCACATTTTAATAAATATTTCTTCAAAAAGGAGGGCAAATTTACAAAATTTAATGACTTTCAAGATTCACTCTTAACATTGCATACATTTTTGGTGAAGAAATGAGGTATATAGATCTAAAGATTTTCGTGGCTGATCCTTTACCCCATTCCAGTGGGATTACACAGTTAAGCTGCGTTTTCAGTTCCTTATTTTGTCTGAATATGATGATTACTCTTGTCTGATCTTTGCTTCACAGGAGTATAAATTTCAACAATCAGATTCAGTGAATTCGATTAAATTCATTGCATGAGTCTATTACATCTTATATATTAATTTTAAACATTGTAAACATTAAAAGAGCCAATTATTACTTGGTCCAGATAGCGAACAGACCCCTTTTCAATAACTTAATTCTCTTAATTGTTGCCTAGAGATAGCTCAAGCCCTTGGTCCAGAAGCTGTGAATATCCTTCCGACTTCTTTAATATTTTATATTATCAGGTATAAATTTCAAATATATTGTGCATTAACGCCATTGTTTTGCCTTGTCAATCATTACCTTTGCTTCGTATCTAGGAGTGTGAAGAATTTACATAAGGGATATCCCAAAAGCCATGTATTGGTTTTGCTCGCATTTTATTTCCGATCATTTATTTGCCCTGAACAATTACTGATCTCCTTTATATTCATAATATTGTTACATAAATTTCGTGGTCTATGATGATGGAATACATAGTCAGGGGACTTAGTGAACGAGGTCGGCTTCCTGATAAATGGAAATTTTCGCACATATACTTACTTTAGGCCTAAATAAATCCATAATATTGATGGAAGCACTTCCAACCTTTATGGCCCCAGCTTGGGTTACATGTTATACATGGTCAATTTTAAAACGCTCCGAATTGTGTTGAAAAGCACCACAATGATGTTTGTCTGGTTACAAGATTTCCAAAAAGGTAATAGTTTACCGATCTATGGATTATAGTTTCGAGTTATGGGGTAAAACTGTAAAAATTGTAAAAAAAAAAAGCAATTTTGGTGTGTTGTTAGACGTCTCGTAGACGTCCAAGATCAGAAATACCTTTTCAAACGAAAGATACTGAGCCTTGTGCACAAGTGATCTAAAGTTTAATAATACAACATATTTCACTGATTTTTTAATCAGATCAATTTGTTCAAGAATTTGGTTTGTGCAAACAAAATTACATATAATAAAATTACATACAATATTTAAGATTATGATACTTAGAGTTCACGAGTTTTTAAAGAAGGCGTTGCAGTTCAACGATGCTACGTCTCCACAGCGAAGACTTCAAAATGAAGATGCCAAAGTCAACCTTCTTATCTCCTCAGTTAATATTCATGGAATCTTCTCAGTCATGAAGAGTAACTTTTGTCCAGCAGTTTTAAGACGACAATGTTAAATGAAGTCCCTCGACGACACTAATATCCACAGTACAAAATCCAGGTATTCGACCACCATAATTCTGCGCTAAGGTCCTCATTTAGGACCACAAACTGACACATAAAGGGTTAATTATTTTTTCTGATTATGTAATTATTGTTTTATGCATATGAACATACATAGCAGAAAAATATTCTGGCAACAGGGTTTGTAATTTTTATTTTTGAAAACACACTCCGGTGGGCCTAAGGGGGGGGGGGGGTGTCCTAGGACCCCAACGGCTAATTATATATAAAGGGCTAGATTTTAGTAATTTTTGTTTTTATGGAAAGAACGCGCAATGCAATAATTCACAATTACAAAAAATTAGCGTCGAAAATATTTTTCAGACTGAGAATCGCCGGAAAACGAAAAACAAATATGGGACTATGGAACCCCCCCCCCATTGGCACTTAAGTGTAATTTTAACATTGTGAACATTAAAAGAGACAATTATTACCTGGTCCAAATAGTGAAAACAATATCCCCTTGTTTAATAAACTTTCTTTCTCTTAATTTTAGCTTAAAGTAGCTCAAGCCATGGCATAAGCGTGGAATCACTTCGAAGACAATTCTTCACATGCAAATGTTTTATTTTTAAAAAGTCAATATGAAGGAAGATTTAATTGCGAATGAAATAGAACAACAGGGATTATTATAGAATTTCTTGCCAAGCTCAAAAGCTCGCATTTATATATAACGTTTATAAAGTTTTGAAACTGAACTGAAGGACTTTGTGGACTGGATAAAAACAATATCAAAGTGTCTCTAGAACATGCTCTTGTGTGCATTATGCAAAATCTTTATCATCTATCAGATTTGTTTTTTAAAACATCTACATTTCGTCCCGGTTTGCTGTACCTAAACACCACCGTATGACACTTATAACCCCTTGATTTGTTGATGAATGCGCAAGGTCTGGTCGAAGTTGATGTTAATACAACTTGTATAGCGTACCTGAGACGATTTTGCACACTGTAAAAATCTAGGTTCGATTTTTTGCAGTATTTTAATGGTACATTTCGTGCCAAGTAATACGGTAAAATTACAGCATATTGGTAATATAAATTCAATCAAATCCTTACAAACACTTTAATTTGGTGAGTTTATTTACAGAATTGTGTGAATGTGTAGAGAATAACAAAGCACTGACGATTACCCTAACAGAGTAGGCCCTATCCAACAATTCACCACATTTAATTAGTTTGGTTTTAAACATTGTATTAAACTGTAAAATATACAGTGAAAATTTTTATGGAAACCTGGTAAAACCTTGTTTTTATGGAATTTTGTTGGCAAAATGGGCTGCAGGGGGGGATTTTCTGTAGGACAAACAAGTATTTTTCCATGAATTTTTAGTGCTTTACCTTATAAATTGAAAACCCACAATAATGTAATAATAATGTGGATATCAAATTCCAATAGGAGCCCCTCTTTTAAATTTAGTCGTAATAGCGGCCGGGAAAATTGGACATACACAAGTAGTTTAAACTGTATTTCTAAATTTCAGGCAAATGCTGTCATTTTGATTCCTTTTTAAATACTGTTACATTGTAGTATAAAGTTCATTGTAATTTTTACAGAGCAAGTTATTTCGAGATGATAGTAGTGGTAATAAGTTTGAAAAAAAAAATATTGCTGTATTCTTTACTAGACGTTGGTGATAATATGTCTTAACTGTCTAAGCCTACGCTTGTCAATTTATAGTCGCCCCAACAAGTGTCCATCCACTGATAATCTCATACAAATGTTGGAGCTTACGCTTACCTCCAATGTTTTTACCTTCAATAGTGAGTTTTTCCTTCAAACTTCTGGGACAGCCATCGGGGCAAAATTCGCGCCCCCTTACGCGATAATCTTTATGGGGTGGCTTGAAAAAGAGCTTCTCGGCAATGCTTCTTGCCGCCCATTTGTGTGGTATAGATATATAGACGATTATATTTATGATTTGGACAGGTTCCAGGGATGAGCTCAAAAGTTTTATTGATCTTGCCAATCGTGTACACAGCCATATCAAATTTACCTGTGAAATTTCTCCTAATGAAATCAATTTCCTAGATGTTAAAGTAAAGCTCAGAGAAGACCACAGAATAACTACTGATTTATACACAAAACCCACGGACTCTCACATGTATTTACATCCAAAAAGCTGTCACCCTAGACACAATATATCCAATATACCATATATCCAGTGCTTTGCGCCTTAGAAGGATCTGTTCGGACGACCATACTTTCAGGAAGAGATGTAACCAACTGGTGGATCATTTTGTCGACAGGGGATACAAATTGGACAAGGTTAGGAATGAGGTTGAAAAGGCTGGTACTGTTGCTAGCGGGGGTTGCTAGATCTGATTGTTGAAATATTCTAATCAAAAGCAACTCGTCAACGCGTTCCCCTTGTGACCACCTTCCACCCCAATTTGCCTCCCTTGCAGAAAATTATCCACAAGCACTGGCCCATTATAGAATCCCATAGTAGGCTCAGAAATGTTTTTCCTGAGCCACCGGTTATCTCTTACAAGCGTTATCGTAATCTTAAAGATATTCTTGTCCGGGCGGAAGTCAACCGTAACAGATCTTCTGTGGGTACAAAGTTCGATTCTGATGAAGCTGGGTGTAAACGGTGTGCTAACAAAACATGTAAAACTTGTGCCCATGTTCAAATCACGGACACTTTCACCAGTAACGTTACTAAAATGTCCATATGAGATCCGTCAACCAACCTCTTGTAGGTCTACTAATGCAATTTATTTGATTGGTTCAGGTTGTAGAAGATGCGGCATGCAATACGTCGGTGAGACCGGAAATTACATCAGACAGAGAATGAACAATCATCGTTCTACCATCAGACACTATCGCAGTCATCCTGACAAACCGGTTGCGGTTCATTTTTCCACCAATCGTCATTCTGAAAAAGATCTGAAATTGACGATTATCGAGAGTTTGGGCACCCAGTCTAAATTCCGTCGTTTACATCGCGAGCGTTTTTGGATTGATATTCTCAAAACTAACCAACCTCAAGGGCTCAATATCCCCCCTAAAACCTAGTTCCTTTTTCTGTCTGGTGTCATATCCGGCCCCATCTATTTTCGTAGTGTTATTTAGTTGACCATAGTCATCTTTTTTGTCATTGTTGACACTATTGCTTTTATATTTTGTTCCTTGATTAGCTTTTTTTATTTCTAACAATTTTTTTCACTGCCTTGAGGAAGCTCTGGTGTACAGAGCGAAAGCTTGGCGAAATAGTTAAGCTGTACTTCGTTCCTCATAATATGATATATCTATATATATTATATAAGTATATAAATATATATATATATTATATATATATTATTATATATCTCGTATATATATATCATATATATATAACAAAGCAGCACGATCTCTCGGACATTTATCTCAATATCTACAACATATACAAATAGTGGACAACCGACCTCTCTGAAAAGTAAAAACAAAACACTGTTAACATGCTAGATATTTATGTGTTGACGTGAAATAAGGCCTATATGATTTAAGTTGTTGTTTTGAACGCCATTATGATGTAACAGAAATGATAAGATGCAATTACAATTAAAATTCTTACCGGAAAGTGGTGAATATTGGAGGGAAGTATGCAGAACCCTTATGTGTGTACCATGGTGTGTGGCTGTGGTGTATGGCGGGAATTTGAACAATGAAATTGGCGTAGTCTAATGGGGGCGTGCTTAGAAAATTAATTAGCAATTTAAATATCATAACATAATCAAAGTGAATGATATCGACAAGATGGCATCCTCGATAGGCGTTCAATATGGCTGCAATGTCAATCATAAGGTCAGTAATTCATTTACGCAGTAGGTAAGATATATATTTGGGTGTTTTTAGTTTAATTATCACTTCCAAAAATCCCGTAGTGCTAGCTTTCAGTATTTTAAGTCGTTAGTCATCAAATATCCCAATATGGATCCCAATGGACGCCCAAAACTTTACTAAAAACAAAGAAACATATCTCGCTTGACTATTAGTGGATCGATTTTTCGCCGCTATAGTGTCATTTCCCAGCCATGGTTGATACCCTCTTGGGGTGTCATCTTTACTGTAAATCGATTCCTCTGATCAGCTATTGATGTTGTACATGATCTAATTGACTTACAGGGATATACAAAACTTGCAGTGCTATAATGACGGAATTAATTATCACAATTTTTTAAAAATATGTCTTATGGTTTTGAATAATTTCTTGACTCAGCCAAAACATACGATCGATAACCAATTACCAACCGGCATCAAAAATAGTCACGACCATAGGATTAATTGTTGGCGTGGTTACAGAATCATATATTTAATTGGTCACAATGACTGTTTTAACGAGACAGCTGAAAATTACAACTTTTGTGTGATCAATTAGATGAGGTTTTTTTTCGTGTTTTGGCTGCCTTTATGTTGCCTTTTTGCGTGTTTACAAAAATGGCCTCAAGGTTGCTTGTTCTGGGCATCCCCACGGATGCAAATCAGCATATAAATCTGTCTAGAAACGCGTGTGAACATTATATATCTAATAAATAAGGTTGATATTAGTTATAAATGATCTGTAGCCTGGACTATATATACATTGAAAGAAATGTGCAAGAAGACAACGTAGCAGAGTATAATGTCCACAATTTAAACGATTTAATGGTAAGCGAAAAGCCTTTCGCCCACGACCATCATCAGGGGATCAACCTAGAGAACAAAGAATCAGAAAAAATAAAAATAGTGGATATGATAATACACATAACCAAAAACCCGGATCCTACATGTGATGTACATAATGAATATGGTACTGGTCGAACAGGCCTATATCAAAGGCTATGCTTATCATGATAAAATCAACCAAAATAGAATGCATATCGTGTATGATCTAAACTAATACTTGTATATGTTTACGATAACAATTACTGTCAATCCTATCCGATCAGGATAGAACGACCGATGGCAAGAACTACGGAGGCTATCAGTGCACCTTTTCGACCACCTGAAAAGATTTAGACGGAAATCGAATTATTCGAACTCAATGCGCTCTAGCTAATTACAGACAGGAGGAGCGAATTGACATTCTGGTGAAATTGAGATTTTGCATATTTGATTGTATATAAAAGCTTTCTTGATAACGAGTATTGAAAATAAAATTCGGATTTTGATTTAAAGATTAACATTTTTTTTGCGTTTGGAGAAAAATATAACTTTTGCAAATATGAATGTCTGCCAGAGCACCTGCTGCTGCGTGTGGGCCCCAGGAGAGGGTAAAAGTTACTATGGGGAATCAATGTTTGAAACTGCTGTAAATGTAATATAATATAGCTCAAATTATAGGTAACGCAGGATAAAAAATGGTCAATTGGGTACACGCGTATACCTTTCTTGTCCAAGATATTTGGGAAAATAAGGCTAAGGTCATTTGTTTTATTTCAGAACGGTCCAACGTTTGTAATGGCCCACTTTCTTTGTAAAAATATTGTCCTTAAATGTTTAATGATATCTTTCCAAATATGAAATCCTTTTGCACTTTTTCGGGGATCATCTTCTTGTTAAATGGGAGGGTAAAAAAATTCCCTGTAGGACGCATTGGTGGGAACATTATACCCCTTAGCCCATTAAAGGAAAACAACAACCCCATAGCAAAATAAAAAGCATTTTTTTTGAATCAGTATCATCAGCTCTTCAACCTATGTCTCCGAATACATCTTAGCAGAAACCTTTGAGAACTGTAAAACTTGGAATAAACGTGGATGGCTACCAATTAAAAGACCTCCGTTTTGGTGACGATATAGCTCTCATCGCCGACTTCAGAAGACGATCTGCAAACCTTGATGAGCAAGTGCATCATGCCCTAGCAAAGAAATAGGGATGGAGATCAGTATAACTAAACAAAGCATGGTATTCTCCCCGTGATGAACAGCTCCCAGTAAAGATCCATCTTTGATGGTTCACCACTTGAGCAGGTTAAAACATATTCAAGTATTTGGTCAGTAACGCTACACCATCAAACGACTCCCCCAGCGATCAAAAGCAAATTATTATTGGCATCAACAGCAACTAGGGAATTACGAGATCTGAGTGAAAAGACATCTCACGCTCGCTCCACCAATGTACGAACTTGTTAATTCACTATCAAACCCAGTGCGTCTGTATGGCTCTGAAAACTGGACCATCAA
Organism: Ophioderma brevispina; assembly: GCA_023653785.1. NCBI lineage: Eukaryota > Metazoa > Echinodermata > Ophiuroidea > Amphilepidida > Ophiodermatidae > Ophioderma > Ophioderma brevispina. The sequence goes on along the minus strand of JAMKCH010015037.1, from coordinate 30,874 downwards.
AGAATGACATGAAGAAGTTAGCATTTGGATGCGATGCTACAGAAAAATCCTTATATCAGCTGGAAGGATAAGATCCGGATGAAGAAGTTCTGTCAAGATCTACTCCTGCACTTTCGATTCACAACCAAATTGGATCCTAGCTCGTATCACTGTCCTCACAGCTGACATGGTTTGTCACTTGGGGCAGAATGAACAACTCCCCGCCAACCCAAACGCATTTTTATGAAACTGTCGCAGGCACAAACAGCATACAGGGAAACCAAGGAAGAGATGGGAGTGACATCATTGTGGGCACCACATTCACACGGCATATTTGGAAGCGCAGGATAGGAATAGATGGTCTAAATTTGTTCGAGGAGCCAACGTCCGATGGGACATGGTGCATAGATAGATAGATAGATAGAGATAGATAGATAGATGTTGAAGACCAGGACTTCCAAGAAGAAGTTAAAAAAATATAAAAAAAGCATATAAATGTAACCATTAGCCGTGTAAATATGCATAAGCAGCTTTCAATTTTACCACGCGTTTTTAATCAAGCTCCCACAGATGGTCCTTTAATTATGTGTGGTTGGTGGGTGTATTCCCGTGTATTTTATGCTTAAGTTTGATTTTGTGCGTGTTGGTTTTAAATAGGGCCTAAACTGTTAGAAAATGATGGGGTGCAAATTCTTGGATTGATGCCCCCTCCTGGGGGTGTTAGTAACAGGGAAAATCGAGTCAAAATGGGTTTATGGTTCCCATCGTCAGCTCGGAAACTGGTGAAATGTTGTGTTCATGGACGAGCCGCTCTACATCCTTAACCCTCAAGATGGAAGACAAGGTTCGTCGATTACGTGGGGAGAACCTCTGACTGTATTCAGGAATCGAATCAAGGTGGTTGGCGGCTCAGTGATGGCATGTGCTGGTATTTACTGTGGAAGAACGTCACTGGTGGTGCCCAATAGTGAGTTTTTCTTCAAACTTCGGGGACAGCCATCGGGGCAAAATTCGCGCCCCTAAGCGGTAATATTTATGGGGTGGCTGCTTGAAAAAGAGCTTCTGGCAATGCTTCTTGCCGCCCATTTGTGTGGTATAGATATATAGGACGATATATTTATGATTTGGACAGGTTCCAGGGATGAGCTCAACCAGTTTATGTATGTTGGCCAATCGTGTACACAGCGCCATATCAAAATTAAATGTGAAAATTTCTCCTTAATTGAAATCAATTTCCTAGATGTTAAAGTAAAGCTCAGAGAGGACCACAGAATAAACTATGTGATTTATACACAAAACCAACGAGCTCTCACATGTATTTACATCAAAGCTTGGTCACCCGAGGACACACTATCCAATAGACTTAGCCAGGCTTTGCGCCTCTTCTTCAGAGGATCTGTTCGGAACGACCATACGTTCAGGGAAGAGATGTAAATGTAACCACTGGTGATCATTTGTCGACAGGGGGATACAAATTGGAATAGGTAGGAATGAGGTTGAAAAGGCTGGTACTGTTGCTAGATCTGATTCTTTGAAATATTCTATCAAAAAAGCAATCGCAACGCGTTCCCCTTGTGACAACCTTCCACCACAATGACCTCCCTTGCAGGAAAATATCCACAAGCATTTGGCCCCCCCATTATAGAATCCCATAGTAGGCTCAGAAATGTTTTTCCTGAGCCAACGGTTTTATCCTCTACACGCGTTATTCCTAATCTTCAAGATATTCTTGTCGGGCGGAAGTCTCAACCGTAACAGTCTTCTGGGGTACAAAAGTTCGATGCTGATTGAAGCTGGTGTTAAAACGGTGTGTGCTAACCAAAACTGTTAAAATTGTGACCATGTTCTTAAATCACGGACACTTTTCAACAGTAACGTACTAAAATGTCCATATGAGATCCGTCAACCAACCTCTTGTAGGTCTACTAATTAATGCAATTTATTGAATTGGTTTCAGGTGTAGAAGATGCGGGAGGCAATTACGTAGGTGATGACCGGGAAATACATCAGGACAGAGAATGAACAATCATCGTTCTACCAATCAGAACTATCGCATGTCATCTGACAAACCGTGCGGTTTGCGTTTCATTTTTCCACCAATCGTCATTCTGAAAAAGATCTGAAATGACGATTATCGAGCGTTGGGCACCAAGTCTAAATCCGTCGTGTACATCGCGAAGCGTTTTTGGGATTGATATTCTCAAAAACTAACAAACCTCAAGGGCTCAATATACCCCCTAAAACCTAGTTCCATTTTCTGTCTGGTGTCATTATCCGGCCCCATCGATTTCTAGTGGTATTTATTGACCATAAGTCATATTTAATTTGTCATTGTTGACATATTGCTTTATATTTTGTTCCTTGATTAGCTTTTTTTATTTATAACAATTTGTTCACTGCCTGAGGGAAGTCTGGTGTACAGAGCGAAAGCGTGGCGAAGTAGTTAAGCTGACTTCGTTTCCAAACTATATATATATAGATATATATAGAATATATATATAATAGATTATATAATATATGATTATAGAGATCTCATATTAATATATATATATATATATATTATATACACACGGAGCTCTCGGACGAGTTATAGTCCCAGTATCTACAACAATACAAATAGCTGTTTACAAACAGACCTCTCTGAAAACGTAAAAACCAAAACACGGTTTAACATGCTTAGATATTTATGTGTGTTGACGTGAAATAGGCCTTCTGTATTTAAGTTTTTGTTTGAAAAATTGCAAAAACGTCAATATTTAAAGTAAAATAATAAAATTAAATTACAAATTAAAATTCTTACCGAAAGTGGTGAAAATTGGAGGGAAGTATGCAGAACCCTTATGTGTGTACCATGGTGTGTGGCTGTTGTGTGGGTGTATGGCGGGAATTGAACAATGAATTGCGTAGCGTAGATCTAAATGGTGGGTTCGTGCCTTATGAAAAAATTGATTAGCAATTTAAATATCCTAACATAATCAAAAGTGATTTATATCTTCAAGATGGCATCCTCGATAAGGCGTTAAATATGGCTGCAAACTGTGTCAATCAGTTAAAGGTCAGTAAATTCATTCACGATGTAGGATAAAGATATATATTGGTGGTTTTTAGGTTACATTATTCACTTCCAAAATCCCAGTAGGGCTATCTTCAGTATTATTAAGTTCGTTATCATCAAAATATTCAATATTGATGCCAATGGACGCCCAAAACTTACTAAAAACAAAGAAACATATCTCTATTGCTATTAGTGAGCGGATTTTTCGCCGCTTATAGTAAGTGTCATTTCCAGCCATATTGGATACCCATCTGGGTGGCATCGTACATGTATCGAATGCCTTGATCAGCCTTTGATGGTAAATTGATATAAGGACTACAGGGATATATACACAAACATTGCAGTGCCTATAAGGACGGGACTTAATTATATACATTTTGTAAAAAATATGTCTCTATGGCGTTTGATAATTCTGACTGGCCAAAACATCAGGATCGATACCAAAATTACCAACTGCAGTCAAAAATAGATCCCGACCATATTGAGTTAAATGATTGCGTGGTTACAGAATCATATGTGAATTGGTCACAATGGACTTGTTTTGAACGAGACAGGCTGAAAAATGACAACTTTTGTGTGATCAATAGATGAATGTTTAGTGTTTTGGCTGCTTTTGCCGTTGTCGTTTTTACAAATGCTAAAGGTTGCTTGTCTGGCATATCCATCGGATTCAGAATAAGCTTAAAATCTGGTCTCTAGAAACCGTTGAAAACAATTTATAATCTAATAAAATAAGGTTGGTATTTTATTAAATGAATCTGTAGCCTGGGGACTATAATTATACAATGAAAGAAAATGTGCATACGACAAACGTTAGACCAGAGTATAATGTCCACAATTTAAAAACGATTTAATGGTAAGCGAAAGTTTTAGACCCACACGCCATAGAAGGGGATCAACCTAGAGAACAAAAGAATCAGAGACAAAAAAATACTAGTGATAATGATAAGTACACTAAACCAAAAACCGGATCCTACATGTGATGTACATAATGAATATGGTACTGGTCGAACAGGCCTATATCATAAGCCTATGCTTTCATGAATAAAATCACCAAAATATATGGGCAATATACGGTGGAGATCTAAAAAAGTTAGAATTACTTGTAGATATGTACGATAACAATTACTGTCAATCACGATCCGAAATTCAGGATAAGAAAACGACGGAGGGCAAAGAAACTACGGAGGCTAGCAGGTGGCACCTTTCGACCACATGAAAGATGTATAAAGGAAATGCAATTTTTTCGAACATCAATGCGCTCATAGGATTTTCTTCTTCTGCCTGCGTCCACCCCCCACCCCCCGTCGGTACCCCCCCTCCTGTGCTTACCATTTTCAAAGAAGTGGAGCGCTCCGCTGGTGCCGATCAGCGCCCCCGCTCTGACGCACCGACCTAAGCCTCCGCCCGCCAAAACTCGGCCCTCTGCAATGACGACACACCACACTGCAGCCAGCAATACGACCCACGCCGCAGCAACCCTGCACAGTCTCAATCCCCAAGTTCCGGCTCACTGCCCGAGCACGCGCTCACAGCTCCCTCAACAGACGAACTCCTACATTAGTCGAGATATGCGCGTTGTCTAAAGGGAGCCACCCTCAGACAGGCCCGTCTTCCGCGTCTCCCCACCCCACTGGGCGTTCCTACTCCTCGCATCTGCGCTATTATATAACTCACCTTCGTCTCCCCGCCCCGACTCCTCCTCGACCACCCTCCACCTGCCAAGCCAAACCTCAAACCCCCTCTCCTTCCTCAATCGCCTCCAACCTCCCCCCTCCGCGTGCCCTCCGCCACTTCCCCCAGTTGCACCCTGAAGTCTTACCAACCGCTAGCCTTCCGTTACCCCCCGCCCCTCTCCACCCTTATTGTCCCCACAGACCCATGTTATTCCACCAAATTTTCACCCCCCCCCTTCCCTAACCCCCCTTACTTTATACACTCCGACCCTTGTGCCATACCACCTCTCCCGCTTCCGCATCAATTCGCAGTCCTCTGCGCCTTACACAGCTACAACCCCGCCCCGAAACTCCCTATACATGAAAGTCTTACACCTCGTGTCCAGCGCCGCCCGCTCGCGCACTTTACTACAAATGCATTACTCCCATCCGCCTCCATTGCCTGCACCGTTTTTGCCAGCCTCATCTCGATCCGTGCCCTGTGTACCCCCCCATCAGGACTCCTACCCCCAGCCTCTGACCATTCCGACGTCCTCCGGACGGCACCCTAGCCACTTCGACTGCACCATGCAACGCTCTTCAGGCTCCAGAATTCGCCCCGCCCACAATCCCTATTACTACAATATTCAACTTAATCCTCTAACCCCCCCCTCCACGTAAACCCCACACCGAAATCCGCGTACCCTACCGAACTCCAATTCTCAGCGCTCTCCGAGCAGAGGACCCCACTAGTACCCTCAAGATTCCCTCCCCGGGTTGCCCCTCGCACCGCACCATCTAGTCTCCACATCCCCCATTCGTGCCCACTCACGCCGACACTCCACCAATTTGTCCTCTTCCATCGACCAACAACCTTCTAACCTTATTTGCGCCCCTCCACCCCGCTCCTGTCACTTTCCCCCACCATCCAACAGACCGTCAACCTACCAATACTTTTGGCCATAACATAATACCCTCAACAATCCCAACACCCGTGCCATTCAACCTCTAGTCCCCCCCTTCCAAGGCCCCACCCCCCCCTCAACCCCCTTTCCGCCCCCCCGAACCACGCCGTCGCGGCCCCCATACTATCTTCCCTATTCCCCTCGGTGAGTTCTCTCGTTCTCCCTCCTCCGATCACGACCATTCGGCCTTCACTCGTCCCACGTCGTTAGTCTCTGCCGCCTGTCAGCCACAGACTCCCTTTGTTAATGACCCCTCTGTCCTCCTCCCCTGACTTTGTACCCACCCTTTCCCACTCCACCACCCACTCCGAGGACTACTACCCACCCGATCCCACACTCAGGCAAGCCCTAAATAACTTAACGTCTCACCCTTAGCAAGCCCCGCCTCGATACCGCCTTCGCCCTAGCTCCAATTCAAGCGCCTCCACCTCCTATCACACCCCCTCACCCGCCGTTTGCACAACCACCTTACTCTATGCACACCCACTATCCTTCCAGTAGTGGCAACACCTGCATCCATCTAGCCCCCAAAGAGCACTCTCACGTTGTTCCTTTTTTATCCCGGTAACCCCCCCCACGTGCCCGTCCCATTTTGTCTTCCAATCTTTAGCTACGAGACCGCCCCTCCACCTCCAAAGTACACAACCCTTTAGACCCCCTACGCTGCCGCTGCCTTCCCATCGATCCACCTAATCCACAACCTGACCCACGTAATGCTGCCGCTTATACTTTCGTCCCGCTCATCCTTCTTCTCACTTCTACTCTCTAACTTCCCGACAACCAGAGTGCCTCGCCGCCCCCTTGGCACACACGCCTCCCCAATCAATCTCCCAGGTGCTCCCTGTTCCACCCGTGACCTCTGCTTGCCCCCCGACGTCCTCCCTCGAACAGACTAGACAGCTTATCTAACCGTCTCACTCCCACGCCCAACCCCACCCCTTCCGCTTCTCTCCACCGTGCGGTCCCCACTACCCATCTATCTGCACTTACTGCCCACCCTACCTTGGCCGCGACACCAAGTCAAGGCGGCCCCCCCAATTCCTGTACACAGTTCCTACGGAACCACCCAAACCCAGGTGTCCCCGCCCCCGACCCCCCCCCTTCCGTCTCACCTCAGGAACCCGCCCGATCCCACCGCCAATCAACCAGTCCCCGTTAGTCCTACATAAGTCAGTCCCTCCCCCGTAACTTCCCTTTGGTCACACCCATGATCCACCGTTCTCTGACCCTCGCTAACCCCTGCCTACTCATACACTTACCCCCCTGTACTTTCACCCCCCAAGCTCCTCGACCACCCTCTACTCTTACGCTATCGTCGGACTCCCCAACGCTCCTACATCTCTCTCCTTTCCTGCTACCCTCTCCTACTACACCCTACTCCCCAACCTTGTTCGGTTTATGCCGATTGTGATTCTTCTCGTCTGATTGGTTCTTTTTGGGGAGGTGGAGAGAGAAGAAACGTCCATCGGATGTTAAAAGTCTGCTTTCATTTTCAGGGTAATGTATTGGGCCTAAATTGTTTTCTCCTAGCTATAAAGGGGGATTTTATTACTTTTAAATAAGGCGTCACTATTTGTGTAGGTGAGTATTGACATTATTCTGCCTATGCTTAGTTTCCACGGTATCCAATTCCAAATAGGCCACAGTCAAAGAGTGAGAATCCAATAGCTGCAGACCAAAGCTGTTGGACTATTCGCCATTTCGGTTTAATAAAAACCAAACCCCAAACACTAATGGAGATGTCTAAAAACTATTTATATTTCGATTATTATGAGCTGATTAAGAACAACTCTTGAACCCAACGTTTACAAAAAGGGTGTGGGGTTGGGGGCTGGGGCGGCAAACTTGTTGTTAATGTGGTGACCGCTTTGTAGTAACCAGAACCACAAAATGACTTTTTGTCACCAGTGTGGGTCCCGAGTGGAGACCGCAGTAATGTCCAAAGGAGAGAAGCAAGAGAGAGAGGGTAGTATAAAATCATGAAGTCGAACATTGTTCGGAATAATTGGTTTTGTTCCGAGTAGACAGACTAAACATACGGGGACGGTTCTTATTGTTGTTGGTGTCTTTTCAATCACAAGTCGGATCAATTTATTTAAATGGTTTATCCCCTCGTGATCTTGAAACTACAAGCTGGGGGTAGGAGGGGAGGGGGCGACGGAGCGCAGGGAAATCGCCTGGAGCCGGGGAAAAGCGGGCGGTATCCACACCTTTATGGGCAAAGGACGCATGAAAAGGCCCCGGACCTCCACGTCCAACTGTTCTAGGATGCTTCTAATCTAAGGGTTATGTTTTTATGTGTGCCGCGGTCCTTCGCACTAGGGTGCGGTGTGCTACTGCAGCTTCTCTGTCTCTGGTCCGAAGTGCCGGTTACTTTTATTTTGGGTTGTGGTACACAGTTAGTTGGAAAAGTGCTTCCTTCCATCATGTTTTTTTATATCAGATGCTTTGCCAATTAACGAATATATTGAATAATGTCACCAAAATATCATTTTATCCAGATTTGCAAAACTCAGCATGGTATCTGTCTGTGCACTACAGTTTCCCCCACTAAGGGTGAAACAAAACTTTTCCCCGTAATCTTTACAGCACCGTTATCCACCGTATCCCGCAGAAGCGAAGTAGCGAAGTATGATGAAAAAATTATGAAGAATATGTATAAGGGTCAAGTACAACACGTATGGTCTCCTGTTCACATATGATTTAAAAAAAAAAGGTATAGTTTGCCCTCAGTTCTGCGGGTTGCTTTTTGTTTGTAGAGTGTTTTAGTGGCAATGATAGTTCGAATAATGGTATAAATATATTTCAAGGTCCCATTATGACTTTACTCTGTACTAAATTTCAAATCCAACTTCGGATTTTAAGTTGTGTGTAAAAAGAAGGGGTTATGTGTCCCAAATAATTTACTCTCGTATAGTTGTATAATTATAAGAATACATCCACCATGTTAGGTACGTTGCGTTATTTGTTTATTACATTTTGTGAAGTTTAAGGTAGTATGTAAATAATATAAATCAGGGGGGCTTGGTTTTGTTGCATGTGGGGGGGTTACAGGTCCTAAACGTAGCAGGTCAGCAGTTACGATACATTTCTGATGGATTGTGTTAGTAGGCCGATGAACAGATTTATTGAGAAGATTAAGCCAGGTGTTTTATAAAAATCGACACCACACATAACCATTATTATGTAAATTTTACTTCAGAACAACCTTGAACTGAACGTTTGTCAACAGCGAGTCGGTTATACCCAAGGGGCGCCAGCCACGTGGGGCGTGTGCGGGCGCCCGGTTTGTGAATAAGGAAAGAAAAATCGAAATAAGATAAAAAAGAGGAACTCCACAAAAAAAAAAGAAATAACAAAATATATCAAACAAACAAAAACATACAAAAAAGAACAAAAAAGAAAAAAAAACAGACATACACGAATTGGAAAAAAAGGAAAAAATCAAAAGAAAAAAATCACCAGCGACAAATAAAACATAAAAAAAAAAAAAAACACGAAAAAATAAAAACAAAAAAAAACCAGTAAAGAACTGGGCCAAAGAAAAAACCACAAATTCTTAAATAACATCATCGCATATATAACAAAAAAAAAGAACCAACAAGGGCGGGCTGGCGAAAGAACATGAGATGTAGAGATAAAATCGTTAAGTTGAAAAAAAAAACATAACAAAAACTAAAAAAAGAAATTAAAACAACGAATCATTAAAAAAACTGCACACGCAAAGCAAAAAAACAAAAAAAAAAGGCAGGGAGCAATGGTGTGAGTGCCGTTGAACGGTCAGGGTTTAATGAGAGGGAGCGTTAAACGGCTCAGGTGAGTTTTTGCGGTAATTAGGCGTATTGATAATGAAGTTAAATAGGTAAGTGTCTCTATATTTCTTGGGTAGTCGGGCGTGTCTGGTGAAATGGTGTAAGTATTAATTGAGGGGTGGTGTTTACAAATTAATGGTTTGTCTTTTTGGGTTTTTTTAATTTTCGTATGGGTAGGATTGTGGGGGAAGTGGTTTTTAATAGGGTTTATATAATTTTAATGTAAATATAGGTTTTCCCGTTCTGTGTTTCGCCAATGTTCATCCGAATTTAACAATTGTTTAATTGTGCTTAGTTCAAATTCGTCCTTTTATTCCCCACAACAAATTCGATATGAAATAGAATGTACAGTTATTTCAAACTCGAGTGGGATTTCGCTGTGAGATTGGACTCCACAATAGTCAATGTGTTCTTGCATTTTTGTTGTTCTTTTTGATTTGGCCAACGATGTATTTTTTCTTTTTCAAACTCCTTTTTTGTTTTATGGTCAGCACGGTTTCGTACCTGGTTCCGTGTTATGAATTTAGTCGACTCTTCAACAAAACTTACATGGAGAGGACTCATGGCTCCGATATAATGGGTAGTTGGATTACGGCTTTGGTCATTGGGTGTTTTTTCAATAAATTGGTCTTTTCTGGTGTTTTAAATTCGTCATGTGCTGTTGTGGGCAAAGAAACCGCAAATATATATTTTGCAACCTGTGATGGCAAAAAAAATCAGAAGTTGGTTTTTTTAAGGCCAAATATTGACTGCTTTTCCAAGCCTAAATGTAAAACAGTGTTATTTTTTTTGAAAAGCTGTTTGTTTTTTTTTTTTCGTTTTGTTTTGTTTTTACTTTTTTTGATCATGAGCTGTATAAATTAAAAGTACTATCATTTAAACATAAATATAAGATCCAAATTAAATGATTTGATTTGTCCCCAACCACCAAAACGGTTCGAATTTAAGTTTTAAAAAATCCATTGTATTTAGAGTGGTGGTGCTGCACCCTCTCTTGAGTGATGCATCACTAACAAATTGCCGCCCCCATCCTCCATAACGTCAATTTCTTATCCTCGTTAAGGGTTAGGGGCAGCCATTGTAAAGGGTAGGCCTTAAATTCTGCTTGTAAACCGTAATATGGTATCTGTTTACAAAGTCCCAAGTACCCAAATGCAGGCCCTATACGGCGAAACGAACTGTGATTTTTATGAATCCGGATGACCATTGACGAAATCGGTTGGCCACTTACTGACGGAAATTATTTTGTACCCGACCTGAATTTGCATAGTCGAATTTGATATTGATTTGAAATTAATAATTTGAAAATTACTACACAAGACTCGAAACCGGTGCGGGACATGGACGAGTTAGAGTAGAGTGCTTGCATCCGGAGGTTGTGATAATTTGTTAGTGTTTTGAAGTTGTTCGACCAAAGACGATAAACTGAATCGATTTTATTGTGCCACAAAGGTATATCAGTAGTAGTTCGATTTTTTGGGACGAATTTGAACTAAGTGCAATTGTGAATTCGGGTATGAACATTGTGCGAAAATCCAGAACGGGAGAACGAAAAGGAAAAACCTAGTATTAGAAATCCGTTTCCAGTTCTAGTTGTGTTATCTTTATGCCACTTTATTTTTTGTAAATAAAAGTATTGGTGAATACATCATGTCATTTGAACAGATATCTCGAACATTAGTTTCCACTTATGGTTATACTCCATGAAGGGGACGTCGGACCTTGGCCTCTTTACTTACCATAATTTATGATGAACTAATTCTATAAGTTGGATGATATTTTTCCTCGCGCTACGCAGAGCAATGCAAAGATGGTTGTTATAACAATTGTTTTAAAACTGAGTTCAGACGGAGTTGTTTGTTTGTTGTTACAATTTTCGTTAGAGAATATAAAGGTAGATTTTTGGGTACCCGGTTTACTCTCTTTACGACGATTGAACCCAAGCTGATTTACTTTATTTTAAGTGGAAGAACGTGTAAAGCAAAGTAATTGGACGGATTTTAGATTACGTTTTGGATGCGACAAGTTGCCGAGTTCACCGAGTTAGGTTCCTTCCACGCAAAAAATAATGGTTGCCCGGGGGTTTCAGAATTCGTGTGCGTAATTTACTGTACGTTAAGGCGTACAGAGAGTAGCCGGTCTCCACCCATGAAAATCATAACTTTATTATCTATTCTAAATAATCAGGCTTCTGTATCATTTTTAAGGTCAATTCTTTTCTTGTAACCCAATTCGCGATGATTTGCGGCTTTTTATATTTATTTAATACAACAAGATAGGACTCTGATCACAATAATAGTTAGCCCTAGTTAGTGACAAAACATCATCGAAAAACCAGCGTTTGACCGAACGATCTATACGCAACGAGATCGCAACGAGTTTTTTTGGAGCTTAAGTGAGCGCGGGGCGAGCGCGGGATGTGGGGTGCGCTGGGAATGGAATGGGGTGGGGTGGGAAAATTCGTAGCACAATAACGCGATGTGTATGAGGCGAGCGCTTCAACCTAAAGAAGTAAGTCAATACGCAGTGCTTCTCGTTAATTACGTTACTACTGGGTTCGATCATGCGAATTGAACCCGGGCATCAGGCATATGAAAAAAGTACTGACATATTTTCCACAGCTGCGTTTTAAGAATGGACAAGTATGTAGCAGAGCTAAGGATATTTCGGAAATTATTAGGGCGGAGTTAATTTATGGGTTAACGTCATAAATGAATAGAATATTCTTCCAATTATGATGGGCATCGCAAAGTTCTCAAGTTTATGTCGTGAGGGAACGCAGTTGTCAGTGATGTCTATCCTTAATATTAAATAGCCATTTTTTGCCACCATTTTCAAAAATTACGGTAGCGGAACCACTCTGGCCGTTGTGTTTACGGGGAAAATGCTTTAGATCAAACACGATAATACCGCTAACCTCTTTTCTTTATGTGATGTGATTAGTAATGGGTTTGCTTTAGTCATTTTGCTCTAGGGACGTGTATGGATTAGGGTTGCAATGCGAAAGTCTAGATTTTTGCAATCATGTTTGTGAAAAGCATACAAATGTTTTCGTCTGGTTTTTACCTATACCTAGGATTTGAATATAGTCTCATATATACGACAGCTATGGTTTTGGACTTGTGGATATATTTATTTAAAAAGAAAATACATCCAGGAAGTACCATACGCTGCTGATTGAAATCGGAAGCTCGTAAAAAGTAAAACCCTCCAAAAGATACATTATTTGAGACAAACCTCATTCCACCTTTAAAGAAAACCAAACTACAACGGAAACGTCGATTTACATAAGTGTTGGCAGGTTAAGTGCGACATCTTTATTTTCATAACATAGAATAGTAAGAACAGCAATCAACAAGAACAACATCATAATAACAGCTATCAGATAATTAATAATAAACAGCATAATATGATTTTAATTTCATAAAGCCAATTGTTACAAATATTTAAACAAATAAACTTACATTGTAGCACCACTAAGAAAAGTGAGTATTTCAGAATTGCAAAGCACCAATACCCGGGGGGGGCACTTGTATAAAAGGTGGATATGATGCTTGTACACAAGAAACCGACGGGTAAGGGAAAAAGGTATCTTTTTTCCAACAGGCGTGTACGCGCGTACATCGATTAGTGGTGTTCCAAAAACAGCAAAAGGTGGAAAAAAAGTAGTTTTTTTCTAAGCGCCCTGAAAATTGTGGATGTATGTAATACTCAATTAAGCAGAGAGATCTAAAGATAATTAGAGAATGTAAAGCAAAGCAATATAATACAGTTTTGGCTGCATGCAGCATGAGGTGAAAATGGGCCTTAGATTTACACAACCAGGGCCGGAATAATAACAATCATAGCGAAATTGATTATTGGGTGGTGTAGTTTCATCGTAAAATAAGTGATGATGACAAAAATTAAAATAAAAGTTATGGCAATTTTGATAAACCAAGATACCATTTTCGAAAATGGCCGCCATTTTTTAACGGTAATAGCATACTATCGTGACTTAGTGTCGAACTGTATGTTATCTGGGTCAAGCGGTTCAATATACAATTGCGAGAATTTCGAGTCATGGACATTTATATACACGGCTATTTTTCAAAGATGGGCTGACATGCTCGTCAAAGAAAATCCGTTGTTGTTAGTTGTAGTTGTTTGTTTTTTGTTGTAGTTCTTAGTATGTTAACATAAGAAGATGATTTTGGTATCTAAATTGATGGTGTTTCTGGGTCAAGGAGTTCAATAAAACGATTCCCAAAAACGTAGGATGGATAGAAAAAGGGTATTGTTCGTTTATTTGATTTGTACTTTTTCCAACAAGCCCAATATTCTAAATACAAGTACCCAAGAGTGTGTGATGTAACTTACTGGCAAGTCAGGCTTATTGTGGCACAAGTGGTTAATACAATACATTAACCCAGATGCTTGAGAATTTAATACCAACACAAAATTCTTAGTAATTCCCATTCATTAGATATTCTAACTGCGGATTTATGGCCCCTATTGAACGAATATCCCAAAAATAATAGACCAATAGGTTGGGAACGGAACAGACCATTGTAATTGTCCGAAGATTCGGTGGCCATTTTGTATTTATTCTTGACATATCTGAACTAATAAACAAACATAATGGTTCTATTATAAGAGACCCTATGGGAGGGGGGAGATTTCCAAAAGTAAGGCGACTCCCAAGTTCGCGAACCTGAGATGTTTTACATATTTGGGGAATCGTACCAATGTATTAGATCACACCTGAAGTGAAATAAGCCGAATACGACCCCGTCTTTCTGTAATAGATGATGATTTAGTAGTTCCTGTCGTGCGCTCACGAGCACGAAAAAATCAAAGCTATTTTCTTGGGGGAACGTACGATAGCAAAGCAAGTTCAAAAAATCAAGGTTGATGGTTTTTCTTTGCACCTGTTTGTCCAAATTGAAACTGTTCCAAATACGTTCTCGGTTAGGTGGGTCTACAACCGATCGTGAAATTTTCGAGAGGAAGATTCATATCTAAAAAAAATCTCCTCATGTCACTTTAAAGTAATACCGGCCAGAAATAAAAAATACCATGCAAGTACAGATATATGTTTTAGGGTAAGAGTTGTCACCATTTTGTGGATGCACATGGTAGTCCATGAATAACACGACTCCCGACTCATCCGACAGTTTGAGAATATTGCGTTTTGGTTGAATATCCTTCGATCCATGTAAAAAACATACACTTTTGTCACCAAAATCGTCTCCTAGGTGCTGTATAGAATGCGGTATAAAGGATATTCCCTTTTATATGTTGACCATCTTGGAAAAAAAGGACGTATGTGAAATTTCCATTACTTTGTATATTCATCTGACAGTTTTGGAAATAGTTTTATTGAACTCATTGGACCCAGAAACTCTTTAATTTGGACACCACAATCATTTTAAGACTATTTATAATAAGGAAAGTAAGGTTTATGGTGCAATTAAAATGTCACGCACCATGTCTTGGAAAATATTTTCGGCACATGCCAACATTTTATAGTTTGGGAAAGTGTTATTGAACTCCTATGCTCTATAAAACATTTTACACCAAATGTCCTCTTTTAGGTGTTTTTGGCTTTTTAAGATGGTTTCCATTTTGGAAAATGGCGTCGATAGCAATTGCCATCCATTTTTTAATTTTGCTATCACCCGGTTTCATGAACTCCACATCCTCTTATCAGGGCCAATTTTAAGCTATGAGGACAAATGTTATTATTCCGGCCCGGGGTCTTGACCCTCTCCTTACTGGTTGTTGCTGCAGCATATAAAGGTATATTGACGACACATAGCATTCGGCTTATTTGTTTCGGGTAGCATAAAAAATTGCTTCACTTAGGGTATAGCACAAAATCAGACAAAAATACTGCTTTGTGATATTTTTAGGCTGGTGGTATAAGATCTTCATTAGATGTTATTTTGGAATGTCAGATGTCACGAATCATATCCACCTTTGAATACAAGGGGCTACGGTGGCACACCAATACCATCTATGTAGCAAAATATGAGACTTTGTATTGTAATGCTTTCAAAAACATCAAAATGATCCTTCTAAGGGAACAGTCCAGACGGTGAGACTCATATAGACCGCCACTCAGGATGGCTTCAATACTCACCCGCCGGTTGTCTGGCGGCTCTGGAGGGTTGAGACGGTGGTTCATTGTTTAGAACAAAAAAACAGAAAAACCATAACAGAACCGGGCGGAACCGTGGTTGAGTTTTGGGATTGCACGCCCCGATACTAGATTATTTTTCATACAAGGGATAAACTGTTTGTCAAGAAAAAGACCCAGTTTTGAAACAAGAAGAAGTAAGAAGTTGGACGAAAAAAATACAACCAAAGCTTTAAACTTAAAAACAATCCACAAGGTCACTAATAAGACCAAAAGTGTGCAAAAAAAAAGGGTGGTATTCCGACGAACAATCCGAAATGGCCGCCAAACAGTGAGAAAAAATCAGTTTTCACCATCAATCGATGAGTTGTTGGTTCTATTTACAAAAATGGTTGGTGTTGGCCAAAAATCGATGTTTGGAGAATTACGAATTGATTACGAATTATTCCTATAAACTATATATCTCTAATCTTTTCAGTCTCGCCATAGCTTTTTCGTACTTTCGAAATAGCTCTTTTAGCTCAAAAACTGGACCTAGAGGGACTTTGCCAAAGAACGTTGTCCCATCATTTATAATGTTTTGATAACACTTATTATGACTGAATTACTTAAAACTGTTAGCACTAGTACTGATGTGCCTCTATGTTACGTTTTGTGGGAGCTAGGCCGTGGCCGCGGAGTTTGTAAGTGGCGCCAGCCTTTTATATTTTTGTTTTCTGGTTAAGGTGGTGGTTTGGTTACAAGCTAATGATTGCTAAATTAAAGGTGTGGTGAACCTCCTGTCGAAAAGCCTAGCCCCACCTTGTACTCCATCCAAATGGAGAATCTGATAGCCAGAAGAGAAAGGTCATATTTTCTCATTACGCTAGTCATATTTTAGGCCCAGCAAATGTTCTTTTTTGTTTGAAATAAAATGTACCATTATCACTGGCTTTTAAACTTTAAAATACAACTTTTTTGACAGATAAACATAGAAATACCTATCATCATTTGTCAATTTGCTTAGTTGGCCGCAGGGCATCAATGGGAACCGTTGGATATGGGGAAAAGCTGACTTACTTCATTAAAAGACTGTAGCTCCGGCATAACTCATCAGATTGGAATATCTTTGCGCCAAAGTAGTAAAGATAATGTGAAATAGACTTCCGTGATATTCACAATGTAGATATATGTTATTTAAAGTTCCAAAAATGGCGGACACAGTCGATTCAATTTTGCTCACCCTGTATAACTTCAATCCATGAGTTATTTCAAACTAAAACTGATATAGCGTAAATTGTGATCACGCTGTTTTTCTCAAATATGGGGCTAACTGACAGCATTCAATTAAGAATTCATTGAATTTTCAAGGCACATCTATAAACGTTCATGTCACGGTATACATACTGGATTGATTGATGCTTGATACAATTACCAAAGTAACGAGATTTACAAAAACAATATTGGAACAATTTAAACATAATGCTATACAGTTGAAGCATGTAAACTACCTGCACTATTATTACTAAAGTGCAACACAAAAAGAAGATAAACCGTTGACAAAAAGCATTGGATGCTGCTTGACGGAAAATGTTTATCAACATTAGTTGACTGCTGATTCAAACGGCTGTGCTTTCGGTTTTTAATGTTTTAAGTATTTTTTATATAAAAAGATAAAAATTATCAGTAATATTAAATAGCCAAACGCAAGGGTAAATTGCGCTTGAAAGTCTTAAAATGCGTGTCCAAGTAATTCATTCTTCATATTGATGCCTGCGTAGGATAGTGAGAATATTTGGTATCGTTTGGCCATACAAAGCACACAGTTAAGATGTTATTCGAGGTCAACGGTATCGCACATGAAGATACAGCAGAAGCTACCATACATGGCCCAATATTCTTGAAATGTTCGTTTAGTTCCCTTTAACAGATGTGCTTAATTGGGTGACAAATTGCTAAGAATATCTCAACGAAACAAGAGTAAAAACGATAACTAGAGGATAACATAAGAAAAATGCGCCTTTAAGCGTTAATAACCACAGTGGGAATAAACCCTTCGCTGTAACGAAAAGGACTGCTGTAAAAGTCTTCAATGCTGTCGATACCACATCCTAATATGTAATGATATCAGTACAAGCCAGACTGACCAGGTAAATGAATGTCGGTGTATGTAGATTAGGACACACAAATAACAGTCCCATATGAAAGATGTATGCTTAAAAATCCAAAGAATACAGGCAAGGCCAAATCACGTTGGTAGAGGAATCCCATTCTTGTGGTAATAAAAGTCAGGTCCATGGGTATGTTGTGTAGTAAAGTCATCGTTCACTGTTTTTTAATACACGGTGTTTCCATTGCTGAATGATTCTGGAAATTCTATCTCGATGTGTGTACATAATGATAAAAATAAACCAAAACCTGACGAGTTCAAGCAATAATCTATTCCTACAAAAGAGTTTAATCTACACATTTGCGTGGCACAATGAAAGTATAAGAGAGGCGGCGAATTGGCTCGTCAACAATAGCAGCAGACTCCGCGGAAGCGCAAAGAGCATAAAAAACCTGTATTTTATAGTCGATGTTTCCTATTTGTGAGTTTGCTGTTCATTTTTAGTGGAGGAGCTAGGAACCCGGTCAAAACTCATCGTTTACCCCTCACTACAGAAAAGGTTTGACACCTATTGGGAGTTGTATGGACCCTCTATATCATGGTAGTACTCTCAAATTGTGGTGTCAACTTTTCAATAGGGGCCAATTTACGTTACACAGGGTCAAACTTTAATGCTCCCAATCATGTTTGAAAGGATGCCATATTGTACGTCTAGTAATAAGGATTCCAAAAATGTATAGTTTTGTACCAACTAGGACAATGGTTTTGCTTATAGGGTAAAAATGGCTAAAATGGTAAAAAGTCAATTTCTATTTGTACAGGGGTCCAAAATCGGAAGTTCTTCCAAGTTTTGTTGTGAAAATGATAGAAGTGTTCATCTAGCGTAAGGAGTCAAAATAAGGAATAGTTTGTTGTACCATCTGCAATGCATATACATGTTTTTATGGGACAGATAGGGCAACATTACCATGGTGTTGACCTTCTTGGAACCTTATTCCGTAAGTAAGCCATGTAAAAATAATACAAAAACTATAACCTTTTTCATGAGTCCTCTAACATCAGGCAATAACTGCCACGTATTTTAAAAATAATCAAGTAACTTTTAATGTGACCCGGCCAACAAATGAAAATTGACCTCTTTACCATTTTACTTATACTCCAAATCAATGGTCGTAGGTGGTACAAACTATAACATTTTGAATTCTATGATTAGATGGACAAATGGCATAATTCAACATGATTGGGGCATGTTCAAAGTTTGGACCCCTGTGTAAACTTAAATTGGCCCCTATGAAAAAGGTCGATACCAAAGTTGGGTACGAAATACCTAGATGATGTAGAGGGGCCATACGAACTACCAAAGGTCGTCAAATCCTTTTCTGTAGGGGAGGTAAACGAAAACTCCTTAATTAAGGCCCCATGAGATTCTGCTCCTCCTCTATATTGAACGTTTTGCTATTTACCGATCG
Organism: Ophioderma brevispina; assembly: GCA_023653785.1. Taxonomy (NCBI): domain Eukaryota; kingdom Metazoa; phylum Echinodermata; class Ophiuroidea; order Amphilepidida; family Ophiodermatidae; genus Ophioderma; species Ophioderma brevispina. The sequence continues at coordinate 11,729 of JAMKCH010015037.1, read as the reverse complement.
TTAATGATTATCACGGGCTCAATTAGGACGATTTATCGACTGGGCCACTTCCTCATTCGAATGAGGTTGTAGATGACTGTCGGTACAGCCTAGATAGCATGGGACTGTAATGAAAGAGTATGCGCTTCCGGATAAAATTGTGAATTTTGCACACAAAGTACTTTAGGCATTAACAATCAATAAAATAATAAAAAAGTGATGGAAGCACTTGCCCACCCCCCCCCCCTCTTAATTGGACCCAGCTTGGGTTTCAAGGTTATACAGGTCAAAATTTTAAATGTTTTCCGATTGTGTTGAAAAGTTACACCATGCTGTATGTTAATTACAAGGATTCCAAAAGGTATAGTTTATATATGGCTTATAGTTTCGGTAAAAAATGTAAAATAATGAAAAAGTCAATTTTGGTGTGTACATGGGTCAAAGTTAAACGTTGCTTTAATTCAGAATTATGTGGTGCACACTGTTTCCCTAGCTTAAAGATTTAAATAAGGAGTAGTTTGCCGATCTTGCTATGCTCGTTCACGTTATCCAAAAAAAGGCCCAGGTCAAGAGAATCCAATAGTGCCAATAGCTGTTGACTTTATCGCCATTTTGGTTAAAACCCCAAACACTTAAGAGGAGTCAAAACTATTTATATTTCATTCTATGAGCTGAAAACGAACAAATGGACCACGTTTTACAAAAATTGGGGCAACTTTTAATTTTGGACCCTGTACAAACCAAAATTGACTTTTTCACCATTTTTACAGATTTTACCCCATAAATTCCAAAACTATTAAGCCACTAGGTAGATAAACTATAACCTTTTGGAATCTTGTAACCAGACAAACATCACGGACGGTGTGGCTTTTCAACACAATCGCGTCGGATCATTTAAATGGTTTACCCATCTGTATGATCTTGACTACACGCGGCGGGGGGGGGTGGGGTGGAACTGGGGGGGGTCCCTGGCGTGAAAGGGGTGTGGCAGTGCTTCCATCATTTTTTTTTATTATCCATGTGGCATTAACTATAAAGTACAAAAATTCAAAAATTGTATCCAGATTTGCAACACGTTACATGAGATCTGTGCCAAACAGTCCCCACTAAGAGAAACAAACTTTTCTTACTTTACAGCCAGTATCCGAAGTATGAAAAATATTAAAAATGATAAGGGTCTCAGAGTACACCAAGATGTTCCTCACGTTCACTGATTTTAAAAAAAAAAAAGGTATAGTTTGCCCGATCTGCGGGTTGTTAGTTGCAATAGTTCAATTAGATAATATAAAAATCTTCAAGGTCAACATTATGACTAAATTTCAAAATCAATCGGTATGTGTAAAAATGGTTGTCAAAATTATCGTCTAGTTGTATATATAACATACACTATTAGGGTTACGTTGTTTATTACATTTTGTAATTTAATTAGTATGTAAATATAAACCAGGGCTGTTTTGGGGCCTGTGGGAGGTTACAGGCCTAACGTAGCAGTATACATTTGCTTATTGCTTTGGATGCCATGAACAGTTAAGCAGTTTTAAAAAATAGAACATTATTAATTTTTAATTCAGAACAACCTTGAACTGTGTGTCAAGCGCGTACCCAAGGGGCGCCACGGGGGCCGCGCGCGCCCCCGGTTGAAAAAGAAAAATCGAAAAAACCTGGAAAAAAACAGTAAGAAATGGAAAAAAAGGGGTTGGTGGTGGGGGTTGTGGTAATATTAGACACAATCGTTTCCAGGCCAAGTTTGTATCTGATGACACTTTAAATAAAAAAAGTTGTTGAATACCTCAGTCATTGAAAAACAGTCTCAAACATCTCTTTCACAGTATACTCCATGAAGGGGACGTCGACTTGGCCTCTTACTTACCATAATTATGGAATACTATAACTTTGATTAATTTTCCGCGTACGCCAGAGCAAAGAGTTGTTGTTAAAACTGATTTCGACAGGGTGTGTACAATTTAGAGAATAAAACGTATGATTTTGGGAAAAACCGGTTATCTCTTTTACGACGAATTGAACCCAAGGCGACACCATTATTTTAAGTGAAGAAGAGGCGGAGGGCCGAGTTCTTCACGCAAAAATAATGGTTGTCGCCGGTTCAAGTTGTTGTAAAGAGAGTACGGTTCCCCAAAAACATACCTTTTTCTCATTCTAAACAGCTTTATCATTTAAGGTATCTTTAACCCATTTCGCGATGTTTCGGCTTAAATACAACAAGAAAAGGACTGCCACCACCCAGTGACAACATTCGAACAACCCGTTGAAAAAAAAAACCCCCGGGCCCCCAACGTCATAGCAACGAGACGCAACGTGGCATGCGCGCGGGAAACGTAGTAGCAAAAAAGCGGTATGACGCGAACGCGCTCTTCAACCTTAAAAATAACGTCAATACGCAGTGCGTAATACCTGGTTCAGCATTTGCGAATTGAACCGGGATCAGCCCAATGAAATTTACTTAATTGCCACACTTTTTGTTTAAAGAATGACAAGTAGCAGAGCTAATGATATTTCTGAAATTGGGTGCGGAGTGCGTAGTAGGTCACGTCCAAAGAATATTCTGCCAATATGGGCATCGCAAATTCTCAAGTTCTTGATGAGGGGCAGTGGCAGGATGTATATCCCTTAAATTCAAATGCCATTTTTGTCCACTTTTTCAAAAATACGGAGCGGACCCATGGCCTTGTGTTACGGGGAAAATGATCTTAGATCAAACCACAAATACCGCTACCTCCTTTTTTTGCTCTGTGATCCGGGTTGCTAGTCATTTTGCTAGGGACGTATGGATAGGGTTGCAAAGCTATATTTGCTGCAATCATGTGAAAAGCATATCAAAGGTCGTTTCTGGTTTTATAAGGATTTTGATATATAGTCTCATTATATACGACCTATGGTTTGGACTTGTTTGATTATTTATTTAAAAAACATCCAAGGAAGGTACCACTCATTTGCTGAAATCGGAAGCTCGTAAAAAGTAAACCCTCCAAAGATACAGTGTATTTGAGACAACTCATAACTTTAAAAGGAAACATACCACGGAAACGTCGATTTAATAAGTGTTGGCAGGTTAAGTGCGACATCTTTTATTTTCATAAAACATAGAACGTAAAACAGCCAAAACAATCCAACAAAATCATAATAACAGATATCAGCATAATAATAACAGCTAATATGATTTAATTCCATAAGCACATGTACAAATATTTAAACAAATAACACCTTACATGTAGAACCACTACTTAAAGTATTCAGAATTGCAAAGCACCAATACCCGGGGGGCATTGTATTCAAAGGTGGATATGTGCGAGTGAACAGAAAACGCCGTAAAAAAGGGTATCTTTTTTCCAACGGCGATGTACACGCGTACATTGATTAGGGTGTCAAAAAAGCAAAATGTGAAAAAGTATGTTTTTTTTCTAAGCCTGAAAGTGTGTGTACGTGTAATACTCAATTAAGCAGAGATCAACAATAATGTAAAGCAAAGGCAAGATAATAAAGGCTGCAGCGATGAGGTGAAAAGGGGCCTTAGATTTACCCAACCAGGGCCGGAAAATCGGAACGGAATAATAACAATTCATAGCTAAAATTGATCATGGGGTTGTGTAGTGCATGAAAATACGGATGACAAAATAAAAGTTTATGGAAATTTGCATCAACCACATGTTTCGAAAAATGGCCGCAATGTTAAGGTAAATAGCACTACTATCGCGTGACTTAGTCGGACTGTATGTTGTCTGGTCAAGGTTCAATATACAATTGCCAGAATTTTCTGAGTCAGGAAATTTATATACACGGCTATTTTCAAGATGGGCTGACATCTCGCAAAGAAAAGACGTGTGGTATGTTAGTGCTTATGAGTAACATTAAGAAAGATTGATTTTGGTATTCTAATGAGTGTTTTCGGGTTAAGGAGTTCAATAAACACGATCTCAAAACTGTAGGATGAAGAAAAGTTGATGTTATTTGTTTTTGTCACTTTTCAACATAGCCCAACATTTTAAATACAATACCCCAGGAGGTACTTACTGCAAAGTCGAGGGTTATGTGGCAAAGTGGTAAATTACATTAACCCAGTGCATTGATAATTAATACCAACACAAAATTCTTAGTAATTCCCATTAGAACTTCCTAACTGCGATTTTATGGCCCCTATGAACGAAAATCCCAAAACATTAACTACCAATAGGTGTGCACGTGACCTTGACTATTTAATTGTTCGAAATTAGGGGCCATTTTATTCTGAATATATGAAAATAAACAAATAATAGTTCTATTAAAGAGAAATGAGGAATTTCCAGAGGAAAGAAAAAGAAGAGCCTCCCAATTTTCTCGAACTAGATTTTTTTACATATTTGGAATTCTTTACCAATGTTTTAGACCACACCTGAAGTGGATAAGCCGAATACGCCGTCTTTAGTAATAAGATGATGATTTATTTTGTAGGTTCCTGTCGTGCCACGAAGAGAAAATCAAAGCATATTTTCTATGGGGAACGATTACGATAGCAAGCAAGTTTCAAAACAAGGTTTGCGGTTTTCTTTTGCCCTGTTTGTCCAATAAAACCTTTGAAACGTTCTGGTAGGTGGTACAAGATCCAGTGAAATTGAAGAGAATTCTATCCTTAAAAAAAAAATCTCCTCCTGTCACTTTAAAGTAATACCGGCCAAAATATCAAAATTCCCATGCAATTACAGATATATGTTTTAGGTCAAGGTGTCACATTTTGGGTGTCACATTGGTAGTCCATGAATAACATGACTCACAACTCATCTGACAGTTTTGAGAATATTGCTGTTGAAATCCTTGACCTAAAAACATCCACTTTGTCACCAAAATCGTCATCCTAGGTGCTGTATAGCATGAGGTATAAAGGATATTCCCTTTTATATGTTGACCATCTTGGAAAATAGTGACGTGTGGAAATTTCCATTACTTTTATATTCATCTGACAGTTTTGTAAATAGTTTTATTGAACTCATTGACCCAGAAAATCTTTAATTTGACACCACAATCATCTTCATAGACTATATAATAAGAAATGTAAGGTTTATGTCAATAAAATGTCAGCCATCTTGGAAAATATCGGCACATGCAACATTTTATAGTTTTGGGAATAGTTTATTGAACTCCTTGACTCATAAAAACATTTTTTACACCAAAATTGTCTTCTTAGGTGTTTTTGGCTTTAAGATGGTTTCCATTTTGGAAAATGGCGTCGTATGCAATTTGCCACCACTTTTATTTTTGTCATCACCCGTTTTCATGAACTCCACATCCCTACAGGCAATTTTAGCTATGATGACAATGTTATTATTCCGGCCCCGGTACCACTCTCCTAAACTGGTTGGTGCTGCAGCACTATAAAGGTATATTGACGACACAATGCATTGCTTATTTGTTTCGGGTAGCAAAAAAATTGCTTCTTTAGTGTAGCAAAATCAGACAAAAATACTTGTTTAGGGTATATTTTAGTCGGTGGAAATACTTCTTTAAGATGTATTTTGGAAGTCCATGTTCACGCATCATATCCACCTTTGAATACAAGTGGCTCCGGGGCACCAATACCATCTATGTAGCAAAATATGAGACTTTGTATTTGTAATGCTAAAACATCAAATGATCCTTTCTAAGGGAACATTCCAGATTGAAGACTCCTATAGACGTCAGGGATGGCTTCAATACTCACCCGCCGGTTGTCTGGCGGCTCTTGGCGGTTGAACTGTGTTTCATTGTTTAGAACAAAAAACAGAAACAACCAAACAGAACCGGGCGGAACCGTGGTTGAGTTTTGGAGCTGCCCCTAACTAGATTTTCAACAAGGGATAAAATGTTTACAAGAAAAATACCAGTTTGAACAAGAGTAAGAAGTTTGACGGAAAAATACAAACAAAGCCTTAACCTATAAAAACAATCCACAAGTGTCACAAATAATACAAAGTGTGAAAAACAGGGTATTCCGACGAAAAATCCGAAATGGCCGCCAAAGTGTAGAAAAATCATGTTTTCACCATAAATCGATTAGTTTTGGTTCCATTTACAAAATGTTGGTTGCAAAATCCATGTTTTGGAGAATTACGAATTAACGAATTATTCTATACTACTACTATCATCTCTCATCTTTCATCTCTCCATAGCCTTTTCGTACTTTCGAAATAGCTCTTTTAGCTTCAAACTGGACCTCGAGGGCACTTTACCAAAGAACATGTTTCCCATCGAATTATAATGTTTTTGATAACAACTTATTTATGACTGCATACTAAACTGTAGCACTAGTACTGTATGTTGCCTCTATGTTACTTTTTGTGGGAGGCTAGGCCGTTGCCGCGGCGTTGAGTGGCGCCGCTTTTCTATTTTTTTTCTTGTTAATGTGTTTGGTTACAACTTTATGATTGCTAATTAAAGGTGGGTGACCCGTTCGAAAACCTCGCCCCCCCTTTACTCCATCAAAATGGAGAATTTGATATCAGAAGAAAGGTCATATTTTCTCATTACCTCAGTGCAATTTTAGGCCCAGCAAATGTTTCCTTTTGATTTTATGAACAAAAACGTCTCACAAGTGTGGTATATCACATTTATCAACACACACTGTCCATGGGCCAATTTAGTACACATTTTGCTTCTACTATTCAAACGACTGGTTTTGAATAAATTTGTAATCAGATGCCTTTGGTGATATGCTTCCATGAAAAGGATAAAACATCATATGAATTTAACTCATGATTGGATCACCCACCTTTAAATGGTAGCAAACTATATGTATGTTGCCTGTATGTTACTGTGTTGTGTTATCTACTGCTTTAATATTTTTTCAGGAAAACTTTTACAAATTGATTCGGCAAACGGAAAGTGACTGCCCTCCCCCATTGAGAATTCCTGGAGCTGTCTCTATAGAATTGTTATAACACGTGTTTGATATTAAGTGATTTTTTAAATAATGTTCACGACACCATTACAGCACGATTTCGTTGATTCGATCAGGATTCTCATTCAAATTGCCGCGAAAGTAATTTCGATATGCTTGGCAAAATATAAAGCGCATCTATGGCTTTTTGTCAAGTTTTTGTCAATATTTACGAATATTATATTTTGGGCGATTCAAATTGCCGTTGAGTGTGTCACCTTTTAACAGCCCAATAACACAGTTCTGCTGTAATTATATGGCCATAGGAAATAATTGTAATAGGTTACATACTTGTTTCAAAGGACGTCTATTAACTGAATATTTTCTATTTACAAAACTATGAGCTACAAATTAATGTCACGTTTTAATTTGTAGCCTTCATAAAGTTAAACGTTATACTGTTGTAGTTTTAATCCAATGACAGACTTTAGTAAAAAATAAAACAATAGGAACAATTTTATGGTGTGTATTTTTCAGTATTATTCACTTAAAATACTCTTTCAATAAATTTATTTTTAAAATTCTTAAAGAGACACGAGGACATTTCCGTGCCCTGCCATTTTTTTCGAAACCGGGAATTTTGCATATTTTAAATTCTTACAAATGTATAACACCTTAAGTGAATAAACCCGAAAACGCTGCCTTTATGTAATAAAAAGATGATTTTCTGTCGTGCACGGCAGAAAATAAAAGAAACGCTTCTCTGTCCTATTAGGACGGCAAGCAAGTTCAAAACTTTTGGTTTTCCTTTTAATAATAATAATTTGTATTTTTAACGCGCGACATATCCACGTAAACGTGATCAAGGCGCTGTGCGGCTGCCATGAAAGGCGCTCAGCACATCAGAGAAACCATAATACCAGAACAGATTTATGCCAAGAAGCTCGATTTTAGAAGCAGGAGGAAACAGGTGTACCTGAGAAAACCTGCGGGAACGAGAAACCAAATTCACATAAAGCCATCGAGAACGAGCCCCTGCCGGGAATCGAACCCGAGACCTCATTGGGGAAAGGCGAGGGAAGATACGCTGCGCCAACACGCTCCCAACACGTTTTCTTACTTGTTTATCCAAAATACACCTACAAAATGTTTTCTAGGTAGGTGTCTACAATCATCAAGTGAAAATCTCCTCATTGCCATTTAACCCCTTTTGAAAAATTGTATTTTGCTCCTTTTCTTTTGTTCCTTTGTACAATATTTAAATTGGTCGCAAAGCTATTTCATTTATTATTATATCCTTCATTAATATATCAATGTTCATTGATGGTTAAAAGTGCGTCACATAGCCACAAATACGTCCCAATTATTTGCGAAAAAGAGCACGAAACGTAAGGGGGAAGTAGGCGAATATTTCCATCTGTCACGATGGTAGGGTGTGACCAGTTCCTTGATTCAGTTCCTTCACTGTGATCAATACCACTGTCGACATTGGGATCGCCAAGGTATAAACCATCACTGGCTTTCTCAACGTATGAAATATGTGCGGATATATTAGATTTCAAAATTAAGTGAGAGTTTCTTGCATAGTTCCATGACGGTTGATATTGATATAAGTGTTCAATCCCTAAGCAGCAGAGCAGTGCGGAGACTAGGACATTTGTCTGCCCCAATTACAAAACCAAAAAAAAAAATTGTAAACGTTCTACAAAGTTAGTGCACAGAATCGACTTAGTGGAAACTGATTAATTTCAGTTGTACAATGGTCTGTTTAATGATAAAAAAGACATTTCAAGGCTGGCCCGGGATCAAGAACTCATAATACGTTCGCGCAAACTCTATAACAAGGTGGCCTTTTGGATGCCAAATAAAAGTTGTGTTATGTGTGAATCGAAAATAGAATGTATATATGGCATAATTTAAAACTGCCAAGTTTATTTTTCCATTTTTTGTACGATGGAATCAATCCGGAATCAATCAAGGTTTCAGCAATGCATATAGTGGCGGTTATATATCCGGAATCAATCCGGAATCAATCAAGGTTTCAGCATATCATTTAGTGGCTCGTTCTGACCCATTGTAGCCGGACTGTGAGTACGGCGTACGATAATTCACACCTGTTTCTGTATGAACAGAAAGCTGAGCTGTACAGCAAAAAAACAGTTGAAGTAGACGTAGCTGGGAAGAAGTTTGTATTATGCCACACCATATGAATTCGCAGTCTCGACAGATAAAACTGCTGTGTGCTAGATGTGGTGGTTTAGAATAACTGACCTCATCCCCTTAGGTTTACCTTAAAAGGGGTTGGTCTGGTTTATCCATAGGTTTCGTCTTGACTGGATGACCCTGCCCCCCCCCACAAACCTCTCTTTAAAGCCCCCCCCACCCCCCCCCGATATTTAATCACGCCTTTTGAGGTGTACGGTAAATAGTAGATGTTATATCTTTCACGAGGCGGGCGTATTATGCCAATCATCATGGGACTTATTTTGATGACTTAAATTTTTATTTCCACTAACTTTTGACCAGTAGATTCTTTAGCGTTGTTGTTGGAAATACGCCGTTCTTTTCACTCTGCGGCTTACCTTGGCAGCAGTCAATTAAGAATTTCATTGATTATTTTTGAAGGCACATCGATAACGTTCATTTGTGCACGGTATACACTACTGGATTATTGATGCGTTAATACCCATGGACAAATGAACGATATCTCCAAAACAATTGTTTGGCTATGTAGTTTAAACCACGAATATTTACAGTAAAAGAAAATAAAAATACCTGCAGTTATGTATTAGCAAAGCGAGCACAATAGAAGATACTCCATGACGATACGATAAAGCATGCTTGACGGAAATGTTTATCAACATTAATGGACTGCTGAAATACACGATTGTGCATTTCGGTCTGTTCAATGTTTTAAGTATTTGCATATACAAGATACAATTATCAGATTATAATGTTAGATCAATGAGAGCGAGTACTACGATTGAAAATCTCAAAATAAACATTACCAAGTTGTTGACCTCCCGATCTGGTGCTTGAGTAGGAGAGTGTGAATACTGAGCTCATATGCCAGTCACAATACACAGCATGTGTGAAAAAGGAGTGCAATGGGATTGTATGCATGCATTACAACAGAAACTAACCACGCCATGCCAATGTTCTTAAATGTCCGTTTGGTACCCCTTAACAGATGATGTAAATGGTGTGCACAATTGCCAGAATTTCGACAAACGTAACAAGAGTAACAACATGATGGAGGGAGCATGAAAAGAAAAATGAGCCTAAAGTGTTAATAACTACAGAGGGAATAAACCCTTCGCTGTTACGCAAAGAATCCCCTGTTGGAAAGTCTTTAATCCTGCGTACCAATCCTTTAATCTGTCATGATAATCTGTACCAAGCCAGACTCGCCAGATAAAGGAATGTCGGTTGTATGTAGAGGCGGTACAAAATACAACAGTCCCAAATGAAGATATGTTGCCGAAAAATCCAAAGAATACCATGGCAAGGCCAAACAATTGGTAGAGGATCCATTCTTCTGGTAGATAAAGCAGGTCTTTGGGTATGGTGTGTGTAAAGTCAGCGGTACTGTTTGTAAATACACGTGTTTCATTGTATATTGATCTTAATCTATTATCGGGATGGCGTATGTGATAAAAGTCAAGCAATCCTTGACAAGTTTCAAGCAATAATCGCATGCCTACACAACTGTATAATCTGTATAATAGCTAATAAACTGTTAAATAGCTTGCAGTGCCAAACGTATAAGAGAGGCGAATTGGCTTGTCAAATTTAGCTCACCCAGCGAAATGAAAAGAGCATTAAAAAACGTTTATTCTTATAGCCGATATTTCCTATTTATGAGTGAGTTGGCTGTCATATATTAAACGTGTTGATGTCTACCGATTCGTTAATGATATTCACGTATCCATTCGGACAATTATATCGATCGGTCACGCCCGCATTCCAAAGAGGTGGTAGATGACGTTAGTTGCAAGATATAGAAACAACTTTTCTTCCTTTAAAGGCATTTGTATCCCGAAGTATGAAAAAAATGGTTAGAATGTGTAAAATTACACCAAAATGTTCATCAACTGCAATGAGGGAGTTGCCCTATTGCAGGGTTGTAGCCTTTAATAGGCAAAATTATCTTACAAAGGTCCCAATAAAAAATGGGCTTAAATTTCAAATCCATGGATTGTTTTAAAAATGGTGTTAACTTATCGTCTATTGTTTATTATTTTGTTGTGATTCAACCTGAGGAAACTATTCAATGACAAGCCATGTCTCCCATGGTGGCAGTGGCCATCTTAAAAATAACATTGAACAATGTTTTTTAAGCTTAGATACGACACATATTAAGTAAACTAAATAATCAAACACTATTAAGTACACGCAAGCTGGGTGTACAGTCACTGAAATATGAGACCCTAATAATAGTAAAAAATGACATGTGCACAATCCTAAAGATTATTAGGCGTTAAAGGTGCAACAGAGATTTCACATATCAGGTGTTCCTTAAAAACAATCGAATGTACTGATTGTTGTATGATGTAAAGATTTTCATAAAATATATCCCTATCTGAAGGATTAAGCTGAGAAATGTTCTTTGGTACAAAAAATTGTGAAAATTTCTAATTTCATATAGGAGAACTACGCAATTCAGCCTATGTTTGCATTGAAATAGAAGCAATCAAAATCACAAATTTTCTCTTTTTAAAGACATTTCTGTAGGCCAAATCGGTACGGTAAAAATGTATTGAGTGTCTGATATATATGAAATTACTATTATGCCACAGTATTTGGGTGCCTCAAAATCTCTCGTTTAAAAATTAAGATAGATAGCCATCTGCCAAAGAAAATGACACAAAGAACTAAAAGAGTAGTCAGGTCAATAAACACCACA